>OX418224.1:49431458-49470910 GCA_948455865.1 Conomelus anceps
CCTCCTCCTCCTTCTCATCCTCCTCCTCTTCCTCCTCCTCTTCCTCCTCCTATTCCTCCTCCTCCTCCTCCTCCTCCCCCTCCCCCTCCTATTGCACAAACTGTATCCGAGGTAATTTTTTAAAATGGCATCAAACGATTGCGGGTACAGTATTGTTTTAATGCTATTGATGCATTCAATTGATCTCAATTCGATAAATATAAATTGGTTTACCAAAGATAACGAATTGGTTCCATCTATATTCCTCATATCAAACGCTTTAAAACAATGTTCATTTCACATACAAAGGAAGTCAATTTTCATAAGCTCTTTGTTCCATTTTGTCTATTTATTTTCGTTTTTATTCATGATGTTAAACACAACTTGCTCATAAAAATAATTTTCGAGGTAAATTCCCAACACCATGGACAACTGATAAAATAAATAAATTATGCACAACGCGATCATTCCAAGAGGAAAAACTAAAGAAAATAGAAAATTGAAGGCTTTATTATTTAATTAGTGAATTTTTTTTTTGAGGGTGAAGCTCACAGGTCTTAGACCTGTGCGTGGGTAATGAGTTGGATGATGGTGATTGATGAGTTGGACCTACAGTTTTAGGTGGGTTCCGAACCACCGGGAAGTGATTTTATAGCAGAGAACAGTGTCTTTTTTGCTGGCCAATCTAATCGGTCACCGTTACAAACAGGCCCTACGAGAACGTAGCTTATCTCTATATGATTGAACAGATACCTACTACGGCTCGCGGCTATCACTTCCCTAGAGTGAATTAAACTAGCCTCTACTGTTTGTTCATTTTGAACGTAAATTATGCAGTTTTGTGATCAATAAAACAATTCGACATTTTTAAAAATAAAACCGATATTATTAAGAACACAGAAAGCTTTATTATTTAATTCATGTAAACAACAAAACTAGCCTTTTTTCGTTTGTTATAATTGATGGAAAAACAGCTCGACAATTTTGCAGTTATGTGACCAATAAAAACAGTTTCAATGAATATATAACATCTTTAACATCATCTCATTGCTAGCGCACTGTTTTGCTGGCAATGCCCATATAAATTATGAGTAATATTTCTATATTATTTTATCTTTAAGCTTTCCTTCCAAACTGTAAGATATTTATTTTTGAAATTCTGTTCAGTTTTTGAAATGTGGCGAACAAAGAATTTTGATTTTGATTTGATTTAAGGACAATATTGATTTTATTAAATCGTTCAGTGTTGCATTTTTATTATTCATTCACAATTTAGTTGAATGAGTAATAAAATCTTCCTCATCAAAGAAATAATATTTCATTCGAAGCTATTTTTGACAACTTTCTAAGAATGTTTGATTCTTATGATGAGTTCTACATTATTTGAGAAATAAATTTCAATTTATAATTATTTTTCAGTTTTCACAATTTATATTTTTATGTACAGTTCCTCCTATCAAGAATACAGTCAACTCTCGATATTTTGAAACTTAAGGGACCACGAAAAAAATTCAATTTAACGAAAGTTCAAAATAAAGGGAGTTCAAATAAACAAGAGGGAGGCAGAGAAAAATTCGAATAAACAAGGGTTGATCAAATTTTCACCATTATTTGAATATTTATTAACAAAAACCAAAGTAAATTGAAAATCAAATTAATTAAAACCTCTGTAATTTTAAGAGTTTTAAATTATATTTATTTTGGAATAATATGCTGAAAAATTATTTATGAATATTTTATCAAGAAGAGTAGCCCACTGTACTGTATTTATATTTGATTCGTGTTTTAGCAAAATCATCTCATGTAATTTAGTTTTGAGAGTATGATTCAAGTTCTTGTTAGGTACCGTGATTAAAATTATTAATGAAAAAAAAAATCTTATAATTGATAAAAAATACATTTTCACTTAATTTACATTATTTAGTTTATTTGCCAATTGTACCTTACTCTCAACAATATTTTTCTAATTTTTTACAATTTACAATTTCCTTTGATCTCGTTTTCCAAAAAGGGTTTTCCTAACAAACGTCCGCATACAATACGGAAAAAATTGCACTCCAATTGACTATATGTTGTGAAAATGCACGATGAACTCGATCAGATAGTAAAATATTCTCTTCTGGCCATGTCTGCTCTAAAACCCAGAGATCAAGATTAATTTACTGTCAGTTTACAGTTAGCTGTATAATAATTCCAGTTTAACTTACGCCTGCTAATATTATTCAAACGATTTTTCTCTTCGGCATTACTAATTTTTACAAGGGCGCTCGTAAACTTTTGATCTAGATAGCAGTCATGAATGGGAATCTCACGCTACAAGCACTACAATAATAATGTTATGAATACTATGTGAAGCAATTGTTGTTGATGTTTTTTTCTGTGTTTTAAAAGCAAGCTTTAAATGATGTGCAGTAATTATCATAAGATTGAAGTAGTCAAGGTATGGGAAGTTCGCTGATCTTTTTGCTTCCTTGTGGAATAATTTTGGACGGAAGGTGTTCAGCCCCATAAAATTTATGTTGAAATCTGATTAAAATTGAAGAATTGGTGAATGCTTATCCTTCTTGTCCCTCTTCTCCTCCTTCTCCTTCTTCGCTTTCTTCTCCTTCTTCGCTTTCTTCTCCTTCTTCTTTTCCTTCTTCTCCTTCTTTTACTTCTTCAGTTACCAACTTCAATTACCATACTTCTACTTCCTTATCCTTTTTTCTTTCACCTCTGCTCCTTCTAATTATTCATTTTTCTCCTTGTTCTCCTTCATCTCCTTCTTCTCTTTCTTCTCCTTCTTCTGTTTCTTCTCCTTCTTCTCTATCGTCTCTTTCTTCTCCTTCTACTACATCTTCTCCTTCTTCTCCCTTTTATCCTTCTTCTCCTTCTTCTCCCTTTTATCCTTCTTCTCCTTTTCCTCCTTCTTTCCCTTCTCCTCCTTATCCTTTTCCTCCTTCTTCTCCTTCGTCTCCATCTTCTCCTTCTCCTCCTTCTGCTCCTTCTCCACCTTCTCCTTCTTCCCCTTCTTCTCATTCTTCTCCTTCAGTTACCTATCTTCATTTATCATAATTTTACTTCCTTATCCTTTTTCCACCTCTCATCCTTCTCATTATTCCTTCTTCTTGTTAACTTCTAATGCCAATAATGCTCTCTTTCTTCCTTATCTCTTTCCTTTAACCTTTTCTTTTCCTCCTTCTCATCCTTCCTCATTCTTTCTTGTTATTTTTATGATTATTATTTATTTTTTTAAATCATTGTTACAGTAGGCTGGCAGTTCAAGGACTCAGCCGACACACCACAAGTCAAAGTTTCAACATTTAAACAACAAGCAAAGATTCAAATTTTATAATAAACATATAAATATTAGGAAAGAAAATAATAAACAATTCAAAAAGGTAACAAATCGAAAAGGATCAGAAGAAGGAGATGAATAGACTAGCTAGATTATAAATTCTTCTAATGAATAGGAACATCAAGATAATAAGAGAGCCTTCAAAGAAGTAATGAATTGATGAATTTTCTCTGTCCTTGATCTCTGAACTTGTTCTTTCTTCTTTTCCTCTTCTTTTTCTTCTTCTTCCAGATCTACTTTTCAATCCTTTTACCTCTCACATCTTGCCTTTCCACCTCCATTTCTTCTCAAAATTTGTGAAACATGTCTACGCAGTATTTGAGAGGAATATTTGATAAGTGAAATAAAATTTTAAACAATTGATTGGAACCATCCTAATATTTGGATCTTCAATGACTATAAATAATGCTCTCTTGTGAGCTACAATATAGCTAAAACTATACTCTGTTCACGGAAACGAGAGACAAACCAAAACAAACGTTTGCGTTTCTGTGAGTGAAAAAGTGATGACTCATATCAGCTGCAGACCGATCGATAAATTTCTACCAGTTCACACTGAGTTCAGTATCACATTCACTGTCACAGCTACCGGTTTACTTATATACTGTGCGTTAATTGTATTTCTGTAATTAATTGTGAATCTGTCTTGTTGTTCGAAGATACATTCTCGCATGCGCATCGTTGTTTACATCGTCTTTTTTTCTGTGAACAGAGTATAGTAACAACTGTTGTTATTGATTTGATTTTTAATATTTTATTCGATTACGCCGATAAATATCACGTAAGCTACGCTACTGTCAGGGTAATTCGACGAGAAAATGCCATTTCTAGCCAGAGTTCAAACATAAGACTAAAGGTATAAATTTATAATACACCCCATCCACCACACCAACTTACTAACTCCACTTTTATTCATTGATTTTTCAATCATCAAGTGGAAAAAGTCAATTAATGAGCCGTAAGTTTGCGGAAGCAATTAGAAATTTAGGAATCAACTTACTTCGTTCAAGGCCTACTTAATTAATAACATAGCTATCGAATGCCCATCTAAATCAACGCAAGAAGCTAATCTCTTTTTAAACATCCCACTGGGTGACTCCTGCTCGTTCCAAGTTTCCCCACGGGAAGCTGTGCTGTACCAACGGGAAGATAGAATCGTTTCTCCCTCACTCTCTCTCGCCCTCACTTACTCTCATTCTCTCTCTCTCTCCCTTACCCCCTAACTCTCTCTCACTCCTTTCTATCTACCAATCACTCTCTTTCATTCTCTCTTCCGATTTCTCTCCCAATTACTCTCTCTTTCTCTCCCAATTTCACTCTCACTCCCTCTCCCTCTTCCACTCTCACTCTTTCTTTCTCTCCCTCGCTCCCTCCCTCCCTCACTCACTCACTTTCTATCATTCTCTTTCCCAATTTCACTGTCTCTCACTCCCTCGCTCCCCCCTCCATCACTTACTTTTTCTCATTCTCTCTCCCAATTACTCTCTCTTTCTCTCCCAATGTCACTCTCTCGCCATCCCCCTCTACCACTCACACTCTCTCTTTCTCTCCCTCGCTCCCTCCCTCCATCGCTTACTTTCTCTCATTCTCTCTCCCAATTTCTCTTCCAATCACTCTCTCTTTCTCTCCCAATCTCTCTTCTTCCCGCCCAATTACTTCCTCTCTCCCCTTTCTTCCTCCTGCCCTCTCCTCCTCTCACCCTCTCCTCCTCTCTCCATCTCCTCCTCTCTCTCTCTCGCTCACATACACACTCTCTCACTCTCTGTCTTGTCTCTGTCTCTCTCGCTCTCTCTCTCTCCCACGCCCCCTCACTCACTCCCCCCTCTTTCCACCCTCAACCACACTCTCTCATTCTCTCTCACACACTCTCCTTCTCCCACTCTCTCTCTCTCTCTATCTATCTCCCCCCTCATTTCCTCTCTCTCCTCTCTCTCTCTCACTCACTCTCACTTTGCTAATATTAATAATAATTTCATCATTCATATACATTGTAAATTTACACAAATAAAATCATTTGAATCTGAAATCTGAATCTCACTCTCTTTCTGTCTCTCTCTCTCTCTCTCTCACTCTCTCTCTCTCTCTCTCTCTCTCTCTGAATACCTAGTTAGTTTCCTCCCCCAATTCGGTATTATTTCTCTTACCTCGTCTGCCAGTGTGCTCATAGCAGTATCCAAACTCGAAACTTTTCATCCAGAGAAAGGTCGTAAAGTTTTCGTCAACTTGAGAGAGAGACTTCACGACTGGAGAAAAATTTATTCGAAATTATAATATCGAGCAACAAAGTCGTTGAAGCCCTTCAAATTTGAATACTTTAAGGGCTTAATTGCCTTAACGTTCGCTTCTGGTTCGATCTATAGGCAGATATAATGTCTTGGGGGCGAATAATTCTCTGAGAAGGAAACTAACTGGAGGCTAAACCGTATATTTTTAAACTTTTCCAACGTTAACGAACTCTAGTAACGTATTTTCCAACGTAAATAATTAAACAAACGTATTTAATGTATAGTAGGAAATTAGCGTACGTAGTCTACTCTATAGTTACGTATTTGACAACGTGAAATGCTTCTAATAACCGTATTCAATAATGGCAGTCCACTACTTTTAAGAGATAAAGAAAAACCGCATCATATTTTGATCATTTTACAGATGAGTTTCATAACTGTTTTAAATGCTGTAAACCAGTGTTTCTGATCCGCGGGGTGGGGGGGGGTGAGGGGGAGGGGTTTATAATATTTTCGAAGGAGGCGTCAGAGTACCAGAATAGTTTTAAAAAACTGTAATTTACACAAATTCGTGGCTGCATTTATATTTCAAAACACCATTATTTTATTGTATAACACTAAAAGTTGGAGAAAATGAACTCAATAACAATAGCCAAGACATTATATTATATTTCATAATGACATTCCATTATATTTTATAATGGAGAACAATATTGAGTTGTGTGATGCTGGTTAGTAGTATGCTTAGCTACTTTGCTCTTATCTCCATTGACTGATGTAATAGTGTTTTTTTGAAGAACTCCAGAATATTTTGAAGATTTTATAATCAATTTGGTTCTATATCTATTTTTGATTTATAGATTTTTATTTATCTCCATCATGTTATGTTTTTAATATTGTAGATGAACAATTTCAAAAGAGTCCTCTTAACATAAAATTCAACTTACAAGTACTGTACCAAAAATATGATTACCACATGTCAAAGTTAGCCAAATTTGCTGCAAGTACCTAGAAATTTGCTATCCATTGAGCCGTTATCGAGTTGAAAAATCGAAATATAAATAATCATATTAAAATATGTAAATAAAATAAAAATATGTAAATATTAAAAAATGTATGTATTAAATATGTATATTAAAATATGTAAATATGTCATATTAAATAATATATATTTTATTAAAATATAAATAATAATATTAAAACTGACACTGTATTTCACTTTTATATAATGTCTAACTCACTTATATTGGAGATGCTTGAGGGATGCATTTCACTTCTGAAAAGAAGTTTCGTCAGCCTTCTTTTCCAGAAGTGAAATGCATCCCTCAAGCATCTCCAATATAAGTGAGTAAAACATTACATAAAAGTGTCAGTTTTAATATTAGATTGTTCATTAAGTATTTCGTCATGGAAAACATCACAAATAAATAATCAATTATTTTCTCCTTTTTCTTGATTCATTTACCTTCTGTCCAACCCTATTCCGTCACCTTTATCCCTATTTTCTTTTCTATAATTTTATCTTTAACTCATCTTTCATTTCATTCCACCCTGATTTCTTTCCTTCCCTGTCATTCATACTATATAGTCCTATACCATCCCACCATCCATATCACAGTATAATAATATTTATTTCATCCAACCACAGTTCCAACTTTACACGATATTATTATTATTATTATTATTATTATTATTATTATTATTAGTATTAGTATTATTATTATTATTATTATTTATATTATTATTATTATTATTATTATTATTATTATTATTACTATTATTATTATTATTATTATTATTATTACCATTATCATTATTAATATTTTAATCAAGGTAGTAAAGACCAATATTTACCAGGAGTATAATATATTTATATTGGTCGTCTTGATGGTTGGTGCAGATATGGTGCAACACGTCACATTTTTTTAGTGACTTACTTTTGGAACTGGTATACTTAAGAGGAGACGAAAAGTAACAGGACCGTCGCACTGTCAGAAAAACAGGAACTGGCAATTCGAAGAAGACGAAGAAGAAAAATAAAAAGAGGAAAAAGAAGTAGAAGTCGGAAGAAGTGAGCTCACAATCCAGACACAATTCAGTATAAAAACGTTTTCTTAATCGCTCCTACTCTCTTTCCATCCTTATTTTTCGCTCTCTCCCACTCACTCAATCCTTCTCTCTCCCTCATATTTACTCTCTCTAGTGGCGGCTGCTACTGAGGAGATATTTGTGAGGCAGGCCCCTTTGTGCCCGCGGGCAGGCAGGTGGCACACGTTCAAAAATTATGTCTACCTTCGGAGAGAAACGGAAGGAGAAAGAGCAGTAGAAAAGCAGACGAATAAAAGAGAAAGAGGTAGTTTTCTTTTTGCTGGACCTGCTGGACTTGGTCCATTGGCAGCAAGTCCTATACTGGAATTATGGAAGCGTGCCTGGAACATTTTTTCGCATTGAAAGTTTTTTTACAGCGCTTGTAAGTTCAATTCAATTCTATTCTATTTATTTTCTCATTATATTTATATAGTATATGGAATAATACTATAATTTTTATTCATTAAGTCGCGCACATCAAGAAGGTTGTGAGGTAATGTATTTTATTTGGTATTATGTATTTATTATTGTTATAACTTTTATAAACATATAATATACTTATATTCTAAAATAAGTACTCATTTCCAACATTTTATGTCTTATGACATATGTTCAAAATGGTAGCCTTGTTCATTAATGCACGCATGAATTCGTTTTACCACGTTTGTTGACACTTTGTGGAGTACGCCTACACTAATGTTGTTAATCTCTGTTGTAATTTTCATTTTCAGTTCATTTAGTGTATGAGGCCTATTTTTATAAACCCTTCCTTCAAGATAACCCCACAGGAAAAAATCTGGAGGTGTTAAAACTAGTAAAATACTGTTAAAGAAGGAACACTCGTTGCTCTTGGGAAAACGACATGTTAACCTTATCGTAATCTGAACAATACTGCAGACCTCTTGTAACCTGTACTCACAATAATGGGCTTTACATCTGTTGTTTATATTACCAGTGGTGATATCTTGCGGTAGCCACTAGAAATAATATAAAAAACCTACAATTTCTAGACTCGTTTATTTGGATATGCGCGACTTAATGAACACGCTGTATATGTATAGTATAGTATAGTCATTCGTATATTATAGTAATAGTAGTATAGTGGAGTACATATTATAGTTTAGTAGTATTCATAGTGTATAAAGGATATGGGAACAAAACAATAATTGACACTTATAGTCCATACTGGAATAAAATAGTTTAACATACGATAATTGAATAAATACAACAATTAAATAAATACAATAATTAAATTACATACGATAACTGAAGATAAGTCTCCATGACTCGAAAACGTTTGGCCAAAAGTGAGTAGAAAAATTAGTTATTCACAATTAAAATTGACTGCTAGTCGTTGCATTTACAATAAAAAGTTAATATTAAAAATGCAGATCGTTATGGAACAAGAAATCCAAGAAGATAATTGAATAATTGAGAAACTTAACTACAAGGCTTTTGCTTGTGTGTAGGGGTAATTATAGTGGATGAATTAATGGTTGAGTTCCTGGGAGCCTTCTCATTTACCGGTAAATGTTACCGGTGCCGTCCGATTTGTCAATTTACATTCATAGAGGTTGAAAAATTTGATCAATCAGACGCCACCGGTAAGTTAGAAAGCTCCCATGA
Organism: Conomelus anceps; assembly: GCA_948455865.1. Classification (NCBI taxonomy): domain Eukaryota; kingdom Metazoa; phylum Arthropoda; class Insecta; order Hemiptera; family Delphacidae; genus Conomelus; species Conomelus anceps. The sequence continues at coordinate 49,440,714 of OX418224.1, forward strand.
ACTCAACCAATATTGATTATAATGATGAGAATAGTACCGTGTAGTTTTTTGAAGGATGAAGCCCACATGGGTCTGAGACCTGTGCGTGGGTGGATGATGGTGATTGATGAGTTTGTCCTACATGTGTCCTATATCAGTTGAAATTAATAATAAATAGTAAAAAATGCCAATACCTTCAATTCAAAAAAAAAAAAACATAATTTAAATGAAGATAAACGTGTTTGTAAACGATAATCAATTAGACAAGGAAGAAAAAATTGCATTTCTAGGAGCTTTGTTGGATAGACGATTGACCTGGGCTCCATACATTGAGAAAATATGTTGTAAATTTCATCTGGGGTATTTGTCCTGCGAAAGCTCGCTAGATTGAATGACAAAAAGTTACTTTTTACAGCTTACCATGGGCTCTTACTGTCACATATTAGGTATGCTATCTTAGTATGGGGTAATTCATCAAAACAAAATCTTGATAGGGTGTTTAAGATCCAAAAGAAAGCGGTTAGGTGTATAGAAAGAGTAAATAGATAAGATTCATGTAGGCCATTGTTCAAGAGACTTGGTCTCCTAACTGTACCCTGCTTATATGTGTATGAAGCTACTTTATATGTAAAAAAGTGATATTAATCAAAATCTTGGCGTACACGATAAAATATAAGAAGCCGAGGAGATTATCACTTGGTGATTCACAATAGTAGCTTATTCAAACAAAATCCTAGTTATAATGGTAGGAAACTCTACAACAAGCTGCCGCAGTTTTTAAAGTCTTGAAAGTATAGAAATATTTTTAAAAAATTTAAAAATATTTTGTTAATAAAGCTTTTTATAGTGTACAAGTGTTCCTTTCACATCAAAATTGAGCCTCACCTCAACTAATTATTGATATATAGAAATTATGGTAACTAATGTACAAGATTGAAAAAAATTGTTGATCTGACTTGTCTTACTCCTTTTAAAAAGTTTAAGGTGGGGTCCGAACCACCGGGAAGTGATTTACAGCAGAGCTTTTTTGCTGGCCAATCCATACGGTCACCCTTATAGAGAGCGCCCAGGAGAGCGTTGCTTATCTAATCTGATTGAACAGATACCTGCTACGACTCACGGCTATCACTTCCCCTTAGAATGATGAAATAATGGTGTGATCATTGAAATGGGAATCATATTATATGATATAAAAATATAAATTATATATAGGAATAGAAATTATATATAGATATGTAAATAATATAGAAATAGAAATTGCCATGAGGTTGCAATATTAGTTTGAATAGTAGAATTCCGATTCAAATTTCAATCTTCTCTGTTCTGCAAATAAAAGAGAAAAGTATTCGTGAAATACACCTTCGGTTGTGATGGTAAACTCTCCTTTTCAGCAGAAATATAATGTTCTTTATTTTTTTAATAATTAATTTAGTTAAAGGGAAAACACTTTTTCTCGGTAAATTCTCAGCTGAAAGTTCAAATGCCGTGAGCTATATCAATTAAATTTTCTTCTCTTCACAAACTTGCAGTGGGCCAGTTACTTGTCATGCTATATCTTCCTACCTGGAGATGCACTACCATGCTCTCTCGATCTTTCTCTCTTACTCCCGCGCTCTCACATACTCTCTCTCTCTCTCTCTCTCTCTCTCTCTCTTACTCCTTCTCTCTCCTTTTCTCTCTGTCAACATTCTGCAAATTCTCTCCAATTACAACGATCTCTGCCGACTGTCAAATCCTTTTAGTCGCTCCATTATTTTCAATTTTTATCCGTACTTTTTTTGAATTTCTAACCGTTTTCCCCAATTTTCAGCCGAGCAAAAGTCAAATTATAAGCTGGACAGCCCTTCATTTCAATAACTTGACCTTTCCAAACCTTTTTTCTCCTCTTCGCCAAAAATGAAGATTTTTTAGATTAGACTGTGACAAAATTCGGTGTCACTGTAACTTACATTGACAGTCAGACAGCTATAACTGTATTTTTTAGTTGGTATAATATATTTCTATTCATTTTATTATTTACCTTGACTTCATGTTTCTTATTTGAACAGTTTTATTCACTTTAGACAGCATTTTTTAGTTTACTACAGTAACGCCCGGTTTCTCAGTCGTTTATTAACATAAATAAATGGACCACTAACTCAATATGCTGCAGCAATGGGTTAATGATTCATAAAACTTGATGAACAACTCAGAAACCGGACATAACATTCTATTTAACATGCTGTTCATTGCGGTCTAGGCTTCTTGAGAGTGTAAGACTAAAGAACAAGTAGGCTATAATAGCATATATAAAAAATATCAACCAGATTTCTGTGGACATCTTCTACGGGATGAATTCCACTTTTTTTTTTTTTTTTGAGGATGAAGCCCACATAGGTCTGAGACCTGTGCGTGGGTAATGAGTTGGATGATGGTGATTTATGAGTTGGACCTACAGTTTTAGGTGGGTTCCGAACCACCGGAAAGTGATTTTCAGAAGAGAACAGTTTCTTTTTTGCTGGCCAATCTAATCGGTCACCGTTACAAACAGGACCTACGAGAACGCAGCTTATCTATCTGATTGAACAGATACCTGCTACGGCTCGAGGCTATCACTTCCCTAAACTTTACTATCACTTCTTTAATTTATAATTTAATAAATTGTAATACCTGTTATGTGGGTAAGACCGGTGAGAATTTCAAACATAGAATAAATGAACATATTAGAGATTGAAAAACCCAAAAAGGAGACTAATTTTGCAGAGTATCTCATTGATAATGGACACAAGTTCAAGGCCGAAGAAAATGTTGAATTACTACATTTAATTGGCAAGGGCAGACAATTGTACACTTTAGAAGCTTTAGAGACAACTAAGTTGTTGAAAACAATTCCAATACTAGTTTAAATGATCAAATTTATTTCAAAAAAATCAATACAACTAACTTGGTTTCATCATAATTCTTGCCTACATTTTAATAACGGTACTTTCATATTTTTCGCGGTTGACATTGACTGCATTTCAGTGAGCTTCAATTTTTCAATTCTAGCCTACTTATGTATTGTTCTTGTTTGTTGCTTTCTATGTGTTCACGGTTTTTGGTTCTTGATTTTGACACTTATATTGGCTTGTTGCTCCTCCCACCAGTGGGCGTTTCTTGTTTTGGCCTTCAGCCAATAGCATACCTTCAATGAAGGTCAGCCTATCAGAGCGACTTTCTCCCTCAGCCAATGTAATCAGTCTGTGTTTAGTATATATTCTGTACTTTAGTTTGTTTGAGATTGATAATGGTGTAACAACCGAAACTAGTATCTCACTATTTTCAATAAATGTGGTTGTGACAAGTTCAAGTCTTATTATTCATTAAAAAGTTATAATTAGATAAGTTATAACTTATAATTTATAAATTAACCAGTTTACGTTTTGTGCTTATATTCTTTATAGTTAGTACATTGCTTCCCACTCATGGTGTAGTCAAGTTTTGTTTAATATATATTATACTGTATTTTTTACTGTTTTACTGTATTTTCTACAGTTCTGTTGGACGAATTCACGAAAGTCTCCAGTATTTCTGAATATTTACAAGGAAATTTTAAGCAATCTAGTGATTTGTGCTTCAATTTTTTTCTATAATTATTTCAATAATTCGTAATTCCAAGATTATCAAACGTTCATCCAACTTGATCTAATTAAATAATTGAACTTCAGAGAAATCGACCCTCTTTTTTAAGATTTTGAACAAAACAAAAGAAAATAATCTCGGCATCTCCAGTCAATAAAAGAATATTTATATTTATTTATTTATTTATTTATTGTGACAAATTTACAACGAGTGTGAAGGTGCAACAGACTCAAGTCCAAAACTGCACCCTTCACAAATTTTGATATGTTTATGTTACATTGTCCAAAACATTGAGGTTAACACAGAATAAAAATTTAAGATATGCTGAAAACCTTCACTCGTAAAATAATAAAATTAATTTTCTCACTTGACCAATATTAATTTAAAAGTTCACTCGAAACGAAACACTGAAAACTGTTAAAAATAGTTTATAATATTAAATTTTTATAGAAACTTTTGAGTCGAAAAATATTATCTGGTTGCTATGGTAAACAACAAATGAATACTGTCTCCACATCTAAAGACTCTTTTTTTTTAGTAATTTTGTCTTATTCTTAGTAAAATTATATCCTTTAATAAAGGGCTATTTACCTCATTTCCTTCCCAGCCAACAATAAAGATTCAAAATTAAGATCAGCTGTTGCCCTTACTTGATTTTTAAAAGGCCTACATTATTTTTTACATTTTCCTTCTGATTCAAAATTTTGACCAGCTGTTGCTTTAAAAGTTACCTGTGTGCGGTTGGGTTGGAATCTGTTGTTTACGCACAGTATGAAAGAGGAAGGAAGTAGAAAAGGTGACGAAAAGAAGAATAAGAATAAGATGGTGAAAAAAAGAAGATGATGGTGAAAAAAAGAAGATGATGGCGAAGAGGAAGAAGATGATGGTGCAGAGGGAGGAGGAGGCGAAGAAGCAGAAGAAGAGAAAGAAGTAGATGGAAAATAAGAAGAAGAAAGAGTAGAGGTAGTAGAATAAGGAGAAGAAAAACTAAATATGAATGAAATAAGAGGAACCAACAAAACCTTGATTTTTTTCGTCGAACCACCGAAAGAGGACAACAGATAAAGAGCGAAGAGCTCCTGAAAGAGTAGAAAAACTACCTGAAAACAAGCTCCACACGTTCAGAGGCTCCTTGTTGTACCACATATTTCTATCTCTGTCTAATTCTTTCACCTGGCGTCTTCAAGAAAACATCTGCCGCTCTGTACGGATCTCCTACCAAGCTTGCATCCCAAAGAGCGAGATTGTTCTGGCTCTGCATCTATACACGTTGTTCTTCCTCTTTGGAACATATCGTACCAAAATTTTAATCTCTTAATGTTTTTTAGCCAATGAACAATGGTTTAGTTCAATTTCTGTATTTTTATGAAGTCTTTTCATAGTAATATCGTCCTGCTTTATCCTTTTACACACGTTGTTTTACCTCTTCGGAACATATCCTACCAAATTTTAAATTCTTAATGATTTGTCAGCCAATACAGAAGATTTTGATTTGAATTCTGTAGGTACTTTTAGTGCAAGTTTCATAGGAATAGCGTTTTAGTATTTAGTGTTTTCATAGTAATAACGTTCTGGCTCTTCATTTACACACTTTATTTTTCCTCTTTGAAACATATCGTGCCGAAATTTTATTCTAATGTTTTGTCAGTCAAAAAGCAAGGCTTTAGTTCAAAAACTGAATTTTTAGCGGAAGTGTTTTCGAAGAAATAACGAGTTACTCGTCGAACAATTTGTCAATACGACTAATTAACAATAATTGTCTTGTATCTATCATCAATCTATCAATTAGTAATTATCTATCAATTAGACTGCGATAATCACTTTTTCCACTTGAAAATAACGAATTTCATAAAGGTATAAGTGTTTAATATGAAAATATTCACAAAAATATTGCAATCTAGCCTAAAAATATCTGAAATATCTGAAATAAACGGATTTTAATCCAATAAGATTAAATTGCCAATCACGTTGACACAAGTCAATAATTAATAACAAATTATTGAGCAATTAGACTGTGATATCTGTGATCTCTGCCATGTTAAAATGAAGAATTTCATAAGCGAAAAAGTGTTTTATATTTTTTCATTTATTTATTGTGACAAAATTACAATGAATGTGAAGGCGCAACAGACTCAAGTCGAAAACGGCTCTCTTCACAAATTCTGAATATTTATGTTATATTGTCCAAAACATCAAGGCTAATTATTTTAATGCTGAAAATTTAGATTTACCAATATACTCCGCTCAAAAAATAATAAAATGATTCATTTTCACTTGAAGGCGATTCAAAATATTTGAAACAAACAGAAAACAGTCATTTATTGAGTATCTTCTAATTGTAATTATTATTATTATTATTGAATATTAAACTGTTAAAACATATAGACAAGTAAGTTAAGTTGTTCATTATATTATGTATTATTTTGTATCATTGAATAAATATGAAAATAAGAAATCTTTATGTGGGTCTGAAAAGATTTCTTCTCTTCTAAACAGACTAAGAAGCTGTAATATACTTGAAAACACATTGAAATGTAATTTAGTCATTGTATTATGATGTATCATTTAATAAATATGAATATAAGAAATTCTTATGTGGGTCTGAAAATATTTCTTCTGTTGAAAAACGATCAATAAAAGCTGTACTACAGGTGATCAAGCAGAAACATAAAGGAAAACGTTAATAATGAATGAATAAACAATTTTGTTAAAAGCGTTTGCTTGTAGACTACAAAGAGTCGCTGTTAATTCAACCAATGACAACATGAAATTATAATTATCTTTTTCAGTTTAAAAACTACGGCGGTCAGACAAGCCAATGGCTCTCCTGATCTCACAAGACTTCAAATCAATTTTGAATATTTCCGTACAATAAATAAATTCAAAAATATGATAGATAAATACTGTATGATACAAAAGAAGAGCTCAAATGATGAATCAAGAAAACATCAAAGAATCACGAAATAGGGAAATAATGAAAAGAAAATTTGAAGCGGTTCTTAAACGATGACAGTATTGAATTCAGAGTCTTGCTGACAGAACTATAATTCATCCTGCTAAAACTCAATCAGCTGATACAGTATGGGGTTTGCGATAACGCATTGGATTGACATTAATATTGTCAATACTGTCATCGTGTCGTGTAAGGGCAGCTTGAGAAAATATAAATGAGAAGAATATTTTGAGTTAAAATGAATCAATAATTCCATTTTTATTAATAATTCTTCTATTTTGAACCTGAATAATAACAACGGTAAAGAGAATAAATTGAAGGATTGTAAAGAAAAAAGCTTTAAAATTCAATGCGTTTATACCCTTTCCAGATTTCAAGAAATGGCTAATGAAGCTTTTCTTTAGAAGTGGAATGCATCCCTCCAGTATCTCCAGTAAAAGTGAGTGAAAATCCTATACTAAATAGAAATACAGTGTAAGTTTGATACTAGATTGTTCATCAAGTATTTTGTCATGAAACACATCACAGAGAGGTTTTAATTTCACCCAAAATGTTAGAGGTCACCTACTTCACATTCTGAGGTATATTAAATATCTTTCTTAGTAATGGCGAAGGTGATATTGTGGAAGGTGTCCATAATGAAAAATAAGACGAAATTGACACAACCACATTTATTAAAACTTCGAGAAACTAGTTTCGGTTGTTACACCATTAACAATCTCAATCAAACTGAAACCTAAAGTACAGAGAAGCCTTATATATACTTCATGTAAATATATATATCATATATATCATTCCATGTAAAGTATAAGGCTTCTCTGTACTTTAGTTTTAAGTTTGATTGAGATTGATAATGGTGTAACAACCGAAACTAGTTTCTCGAAGTTTTAATAAATGTGGTAGTGACAATTTCGTCTTATTTTTCATTATATTAAATATATAATCAAATTTCAAATTAAATAGTGAAATGCATACCTCCAGTATCTCCAGTAAAAATGAGTGAAAATCCTATATTAAATAGAAATACAGTGTCAGTTTTGATATTAGATTGTTCATCAAGTAGTATTTCGTCCAGGAAAACATCACAGAGAGATTTCAATTTCACCCAAAATGTTAGAGGTCACCTACTCAACACCCTGAGGTATATTAAATATATAATCCAATATCAAATTAAATAGAAATGCATCCCTCCAGTGTAAGTGAGTTAAACCCATAGTTTAAATAGAAATACAGTGTCAGTTTTGATATTAGATCGTGCGAGAAATAAATAAATTAGATGCCTAATTCAACTTGTCCCATACCTCTTTCCGTAGCGTCAAGGGTTAGTAACATAAAAAACCTCAAAATTCCTTTACCTCAATTTCAATACTGTTCAACCTGAAGCGACACTCCAGAAGGATGTTATAATAAAAAAAAGAGAATAAGAATAAGATTGCATTTTCCGTCCTTGCGTATCTTTACTTCCTTTCTACCCCATCTTTTGATTCGTTTGCCGCTCTTGTTTTCTCTCCATTTCCTCTCCGGAGAAGAAAGAGAAGGGAATAGAGAGTGAGGGAGTGGCAGAGCACAAGTGACACGTTCCTTATACGCAGGATGTTCAATTATATCGCCTTTCCATCTCTATTTCCTCTTTCCCTTCTCCGTCCTTTTTGCTCTTCTTTGCTCAAGGGAACTCGATCTATTTTCTTCCTTCCGATTGTCATTTAAGAATTCGAACACCTACTATTGAATTTCCGGACGAAGAATCAGTTGCGTAGAAACTTTGTGCAGTAGGTTTGAATTTTGAGAATGTGACAGAGGCTACTTCTCCGTTGGCAAAGGTAAAGAGAGAATCAGTCATTTAGTACTGAAATTTCGTGTCAGAGCGCTTCCGACTCTCTTTTAACCCTACTAAATCAATTAGTACCACCTACTAGGTGGTAAAAAAGAATAATAAAAAGGGTAGAAAACATAAAAATGATCAAAATAAATGGAAAAAGAATAACCTGCCACTGAAATTTTGAGGAATAGATTGTAATGCGGAATAAATTTAAAACCTTTTAAATTTTGCGTAAATTACAGCGAAATTATCAAGAAATACCTTGATATTCAAATTTATTTCAACTTTCTCTCCTCAAAATTGGTTATAGGTTTCAAACAAATCTTTGGTTGTTTCAATGATTTCTGACGTAAAAAGAATAAGAATTTAATACTTCAATTATATTTCAATAATTGTAAAATAAACAAATTAAATGCCTAATTCAACTTGTCCCGTACTTCTTTCCATGGGGTTAGTAACATAAAGAATTCCTTAACTCGGAATTCCTTTACATCAATTTCAACTTCTATTTGACAATTGTATGATTATAGTAGTAGCATTAGGCCTAACCTAATTTTAATGATGTCGATTAACGTAAGCACAATTCAACAAAAATATTTCAGTTCAACAATTAAATCTTGAAAAAGTCAACAATCTAGTTCAGCTTGAAATTGCAGTAAAAATTTCTCAATCAAACGATTGGAAATCAATTGGTATGGTTGCTTGTTTTTTGAGTTGAGTAACAGGGGCGATCTTGAAAATTGTTGTTGAAAATGATTGATAATGGAAAATATTAACCAAAATCTTCGATTCTCGACACACATTTATACAGTTTTTCGGATTTTTTTTTTGATAATTTTCAAGTCTCTTATTGTTTTACCAAAATATAAAATGGCGGATTGAAGCAGAACGAGGAGCCATGGCACATTTCTTCAACCGCCATTTTAAATGCTGCAGAAGTATTCCCAAAAAACAAAATGTCATATACAAGAGAATAAGAATTCAAGGGGACCAACAATTTTCATAATATGGAATGATACATTTAATTTTGGTAAATATTATATTATTTGGCTTGTTGTTGATATTAACGTCCTTTTTAGATAAATTGTATTGATTACGGGAAGATGGTTATACCGTGATAGATACATCGTGGACACACTCACATTAGATGCAATAGACACTCCCATCAACCATCGGCCAATGACAGGCCTTCAACGTAGAATATTCCGACCTATAAGAGGTTTCCATCTTACAAGCCAATAGTATTCGTCATTTCGCGGTACATGAACAGCTACACTGTATTTTATTTCCAGTTTGATTGAGACTGTGAAGGGGTGCTATCAACTAAATTATAGTAACTTAACTCAAGTTTACATATTTATTTTTGTAGATTATGTCTAATAAAGAGTGTCACATGGTAACAGTTCTTTGCTGTACCATTTGGAGTGTACAGTCACCCACTGCTTTTCAACGGATCTTTTTCGCATAAAATTCATGTAGTTGAATAAATAACTTCATTTTATCATATTGAATACAGAAACCAATATTCCATTCGTCACTATTTGATTGGCAAATCTAAATAATACTAATATTATACAACTAATGATAATAATAATAATAATAATAATACAAAATCTAATAATACCACGGGCCACGGATGATGTGTAATGGAAGGCTTTAACAATGTTGACTGCGCGCAACTTCAAACAATCATGTGTTGACTATGTTGCCTCATTTCATCAGTTTTCCTTGTAGAGATGATGGCGTAAGGAAACTGATAAAGGAAGGAAATGGAGGAAGTAAACAAAAGAGAGAATGTGTGTGTGAGAGAGAGTGAGTATGAGAGAAGAAGAGAGAAAGAGCAAGAGCAAAGAGAAAGAGCATCTTACAATGTGTACGTTGTCATCCTGACTTCAATCTTCAACCGTAATAAGAGTGGTTTAAGATGAGAGAGCTCCATAACCTATTTTCCTCCTCCATACACACTCATACAGTCCCAACGCACAAGCATAAAGCTTAATAGGATGAAGCGCTCGCCGCAGATGCAATATTGCCCAGACAAACTCCATTCCCTTGATATCAAAATTCGATTCAGACACACTGCGCTATTTCTTTACATACACCGAAGTAATTGAGTCGAGAAAATAGAGCTGGTGGTCCCCCTTGTGGTGAGGGGGGTATTGTATTAGGTGGGGGGGGATTCTCTATTAATAGAAGATAGAAACTCTCGAACGCAGTTTTTTTATAAGAAAAGCCCTAATGGGGTTGCTGCATAAGTGGGCCAGATTTGCGAAAAGATGAGTTTTGTATATAAATCATGGTATATGAATATATATATTATTATTGTTATATTGTTATTGTTGTTGTTATTATTTTTCACTTACATCTCTGTAAATTTGTTGTATGTGTGTGTAAAATGAATAAATAAATAAATATATAAGAATCAGGAACCCGATCTTCGATCTGGTAATACTCATATGGTGTTATTCGGTTTATTCAATATAAATAGATATGAAAGAGTATCAATCACTTCGCAATCAATTAAACTGGTTTTCTGCTGCAAACAGACGCTTATATTTTAAACTCATATCTGTCCACAATTTGATAACCTGTCAACGACCATCTTATCTCTATTCTTTTTTCAGATTGCCAGTTGTTTTAAAAATAATAAGATTAAAGAACGCTTAAGGAGGCGTGCCTAAAAAAAAATAATTTTTTTGAAAAAAAGAATTTCCCAATATTTTCACTATGATTATTGGATCATAGGTCATCCTGAGGTCAAGAAACCTCTTAATACCTATTTTTGTGAAAATCGTTAGTGCGGTTCCCGAGAAAAAATTTACAAATATACAATTATTGCTCTTTTAAAGAAGAAGATGAATCAATTTAAACTTAGATTAGAGATAATATATACTTTGTTTTTATTGCTACAGATTTTTATTTTTATGTTAAAATATAAATAGATAATATATTAATAGGCGACTCCCACCATCGGTCAAAGTTTTTTCTCTTTTTGCTGGTGCTGCCAAGTTTCTTTTTCTATTTATTTGAAAGTAAATAATTTTGTTTTTTTTTACTAATTAAGGCTCTATTTATCAAAGGTTTGCTTTTACCTTGAGATGATTCGGCATCTTGTGAGACATGACTCTTGTTGATACAAAATTGGGTGAGTTTTGACCCTCCGGTTGGGTCAAAGAAGGATGTATTTAGATTTTTGTCTGTTAAAAGTATAGTAATTGCTCCTGCTAATAGAGGTAAAGAAAGCAATAGAAGGAAGGCAGTGATTAAAACTGATCAACAAAATAGTAACTATTAGGAACAAACATACAACTGAACTTTGGTAAAATATGATAGAGATGCTTTATATAGTATGTTTTTGGGTAAACTTAACTTTAGATATGAGAATATCAGGGTACAGTCTGAGTAAATTTTCATCTATTTTCTATAGCATAAAAATAACCCTAGGAGCTACCACAAGTTTTTCAGAATTTAAATCGTACGTCAAAATTCCAAGAATTCTATTCTGCAGGTAATGAACTTTCGCTCTAGTTATATCAAAATTGTTATTGAAAATTTATAACAAAATTCTGATAATCATTCAAGTGCTGTCATGCTATCACTTCTTGACATACAACAAGGTCTCAACAGAAATGCAGCGGACATGAAAATTTCAACCAGAGTTTTTCCGCAAAGATAACAAAGTTAGCTGCGTGGAAAAGCATGGTCATTCGGAGAGAATAACTGTGAAAACCCCAATCGTTTGGAAACCCCCCCCCCCTCCAAAAAAAATCGTGGAAAGTATCAATGTATGCATTTGTTTTGAGGTGAGATAGAATCTCATGATGGGAAAGTAATGTTTGATTTTAATAACAAGGCTGAAAAACTTTGTTTAACCTCGTCCATCTATTTGTTAGGGAGTTGGTGAAGAGGAAGGAGAAGAAGAAGAAGATGATGAAGAAGAAAAGAAGGAGAAGAAGAAAAAGAGAAGAAGAAGAAGCGTCAAACGTCCTTTCCCATGATTGTTGTTATTCTCATTCTTTATAATATGTTTGGGAACGAACATTGCCTTGACGTCCCAAGCTTTTTCTCACTCACTAGCTTTTTCTTCTTCTTCTTGCTCTTTTTCTTATCCTTCTTCTTGTTCCTCCTCTTCTTCTTCTTCTTCTTCCTTACCATCCATAACACTATCGCACTCTCTCTTGCACATTCACATAGGCACTGTTTGTCTCTGTTTAAGCTTCAATAGTAGAGGTCAGAGGGCGATCACATTTGGTGGTTGCGGGTGGTGGAAGGTCATCTGATGAGGAAGGGGGGTCCTAAATGAAGCAAGTCGAATATAAATTAAGGCGGGCATACCCACGCACGCACACGCACACACACTGTGTTAGCTGTGAACACTGAACAACTAATAAGTAGTAATTTATTACAATGTTCGGTGTATCATTTATGACAAACACAGTATAACGATTTATGTTTAGTAATGTTTGGGGTGGTTTGGGAAGTAATAGCCGAGTGCTGTAGCAGGTATCTGTTCAATCAGAGATAAGCTACGAAACTCCTGGACCCTCTTTGTAAGGGTGACCGATTGGAATGATCAGCGTAAAAATATGTTCTCTGCTGTAAAACCACTTCCCGGTGGTTTGGAACCCACCTAAAACTGTAGGTCCAAATCATCAATCACAATCATCCAATTCATTATCCACGCACAGGTCTCAGACCTATGTGGGTTTCATCCTCCCAAAAAATTCTCAGTTAGGTAAACCACATTTCCTTCAATTTTCGTGGAATTTCACTCAATTTCAAGCAACAGACACTTACTTACAGACATTGAAACTCTAACTAAGATGGAAAGAACTTTTTCAAGACCGAGTGAAAAGTGAATAAGAGAGGTGGATTGGAAGGATTTCGTTTAAAAGCGTGAAAGACGAGTTTCACAGCTAAAGTAGAGTTCAAATTGTGAAGGAGCGTGTATTTTTTACGATGAAAGAAGTTTGCTTGCGGTATTGCGGTAGGAAAACGGAGAACTAACTGAAACTGAACTGACAGGATCGATCCCCGAATTCATTCATGGTTCCTTGATTCTTCCAAGGATCAGGCTAAGGGAATAATTGCCGAAAATATTTAGCTATCAGTTTGCTACTTTGCTTTATGAGAGGGGTTGTTAAAATTTTTATTTTTTATTTTTTTTTATTTGAGGATGAAGCCCACATAGGTCTGAGACCTGTGCGTGGGTAATGAGTTGGATGATTGTGATTGATGAGTTGGACCTACAGTTTTAGGTGGGTTCCGAACCACCTGGAAGTGATTTTCAGCAGAGAACAGTGTCTTTTTTGCTGGCCAATCTAATCGGTCACCGTTACAAACAGGACCTACGAGAACGCAGCTTATCTATCTGATTGAACAGATACCTGCTACGGTGAAGACGAGTTTTACAGTCAAAGTGGAGTTCAAATTTAATGCCACGTTCTATCTAGGTCATTCAAATACATGATTTAATACCGTGATTCGCCATTAATTTCAGCCTCATTTACACTATTTAGATATGAAAGTCACTTCAAGTTCACTAGTAAAAAGTGGTTGTCTCTCTCCCTAACAGAAATTTAAAAAATCGATAAACTTATTAATTTCAAAATACGATTTCGAACTTCTTTACTATTACTCTTGTTCAATAAATTGGACTTACTCTTACCATTTACAGTTAATAATCATCTTTAGAATCTTAAGTAAGTATAAAGTTCAATGTCACTGTCTGGCACTGACTGGGTTATCGAAAATAATTAATAGAGTAATATATTTCATTTAATACAGTATAACATTCGAGCTCTTAGTTATAGTAATAGAAAAGCTATATTTTTCCATAAAGTTTACTCACTTTATGGAAAAATTTAGCATTTCTATTACTATAACTAAGAGCTCGCAAATTATACTGAATTGAATTAGATATATTACTCAATTATTTTCGATATTGATAAAGTTATTATAAACTTAAAACACACTTTTAAATGGAAATTGACTCACGTTATGGCGTGACGGCCGTTTCGCTCTGTTGTCTAGAGAATCATCAGACGACCTACAGTACACTCCGGAGTGTACTGTGGAAATTGACTCACGTTATGGCGTGACGGCCGTTTCGCTCTGTTGTCTAGAGCATCATCAGACGACCCACAGTACACTCCGGAGTGTACTGTGGGTCGTCTGATGATGCTCTAGACAACAGAGCGAAACGGCCGTCACGCCATAACGTGAGTCAATTTCCATTTAAAAGTGTGTTTTAAGTTTATAATACATATTAGTGGAAACAAGATGGATCTTCAACATGATAAAGTTATATTTTTGATAATTAAAGTTTTCTCACTTTATAGAAAAGTTTAGCTTTTCTATTACTATAACTAAGTATTATTTATTATTACTTTCTGGCTATGAACCTTATTTAATTCAATTTAAATCAGATGTAGAAATAGGTTTAAGATAATTTAATTTATTGATAGATATAATACAATACACTTAATTTATGAATCTATAGAAATTGTTCTATTATACAATCTTTGGAAATACAGTTAAAAACTGGTTAAGTGTAAATAATGGACAAATATTTGTCCAGACTTCGTCATTTCATGTAATTTCATCACTTAGATTGTCATTACCATACAAATAATATCATTGTAAGAAATTTCTAGCATTATAAAAATAGCACCATCTAAGTTTACTATAGTATCTATGTGATGGTGATATTTTTTTTTAACCACTCATATGCAAAATTTGTGAATTTACATGAGGATTAGAAATTTTTTCTAATCTATTTTGCGAGCTCTTGCAATGTTATCTTCAGTCTTTTAAGTTCAGAAATTGACAGGACCTATCTGAGTAATAGAATTTTTTCGTTTCTCAAAAGACAATTATAATGTAATTTTTTTTTTTGAGGATGAAGCCCACATAGGTCTGAGACCTGTGCGTGGGTAATGAGTTGGATGATGGTGATTGATGAGTTGGACCTACAGTTTTAGGTGGGCTCCGAACCACCAGTATTGATATATAAGTACATTATAATTGTCTTTGGTTTCATCCACTTTGGGGTATAGAAAATCATTATTCAATATTTCAATAAAAAAGCACGAATGTTCAACTTGTTCACATCCACCTTCAAATCTCAAATCCCCCTCAGATTTCCCTCGATATCTACCAGGTTTTCCAATACAGCTACAAGATGTTTCCACCATCCGACTAACCCCATCAAAGCTGCCTTCAGCTTACCCATACGCTCAATAAATCCGTCTAAAACATCTCTTCCCCGGCATTTATGGCGAGCATTATCTTTTCCAGATAACATACTGGCAAGTTGCTTTTCTTACTTCTTCCATCTCGCTCTATTCGTCGAATTTGACGTGAAGCTACGGACGCAAAAGGAAGCTTCAAGTGAAGCGGAAAATAGCATAGAGCACAAGATAGGATAGAGAGGCCAACTCTACCACTCTACCACTCTACACAACACCCGGACAAAGCTCAGCGGCGCGTTTCACGTTCCACCAGTTTTTCCAGCTTAATCAAAGGCCTGCCTCTCTTCTACTAAACTGGGCGATATTAATGGAGAAATGTAGCGCATTTTCCTTCTTTCCTCTTTGGAAAGTGGAATAACACATTTAGCGAGTGTGTTTGATACATAGGAATCCCATGTTTCACGTGAGAGTGAGATTATTCCTCTTTATAAAAATAACATATTTAGCGAGTACAGTGTGTTTTTCGTACGGCTTTCAAAAGCAATATTTCAAACTCATATTTCATACTTTGCAGTCGCAAAGGTAAATAATATGGAAGATATCCATAATGGATAATAAGACATGAAGTTGTCACAACCACATTTCTTGAAATTAATGAATTACTAGTTTCGATTGTTACACCATTATCAATCTCAAACAAACTAAAACTAAAGTACAAAGTAGCTTGAAACATACTAAACAAGGAATGATGCTATTGGCTGAGGGAGAAAGTGCATCTAATAGAAACGCCTGAGGGAGAAAGTGCATCTGATATACACGCCCACTGGTGGGAGGAGCAACAAGCAAAAATAAGTGTCAAAATCAAGAACCAGAAACCGTGAACACATAAAAACCTAGGTTTTCAGTGGGCGTGTCTTGTTTTGGCCTTCAGCCAATCAGAGACTTTCAATGAAGGTACAAATATGACTATTGAACAAATTATTTTCAGCAAAACCAGTGGAATATTGTTGTTTTTCATCATTGTTATTGATTAACCTATTGTTAAGGGTGGTGATTGGTCATGCGGTGAGCGTGGTGCTCAAGTGATCGTGATGTTCAGTCACGACCGCTCAAGACTGCGCTTGGATGGGTGACCGTGTTTCAATGACTTGATGCTACAAGCTTTATTATCAGTTACCCGGTGGTTCGGAACCCACCTAAAATAGTAGGTCCACCATGTTCCCCGTAACATGGCACAAACGGCGAGGTGGAACTACCCGTAAGGGTCTCCCCACCATTAAAAGCCATACGCTTATTATTATCAACATTTCATTTCAACCTATCTACTATCGATTCTCCCAGATGATTTATTTGGACTTCGTACGGAATTGCAGCGTTTTTAGAAGCGAATTGTAAATATATATACAGATATAAATATTACAGATATATATAGAGAATACAGATAAATATACAGACATATAAATATTACAGATAAAAATATAGACTACATTAAGCTGATTTTTGTATAATAACTTTCTGATTTAGTATCATATAATTAAAAAAAACAGATCAAATTGAAGAAATTTCTAAAATAAAAACTTGAAAATTTAGTAGGTACAGCTCGAGAACATCATGATTTTATTCAACTTTTTTTTTGGAGGATGAAGCCCACATAGGTCTGAGACCTGTGCGTGGGTAATGAGTTGGATGATGGTGATTGCTGAGTTGGACCTACAGTTTTAGGTGGGTTCCGAACCACCGGGAAGTGATTTTCAGCAGAGAACAGTGTCTTTTTTGCTGGCCAATCTAATCTAAACTTCAAGCCTGTTTGCACCTTAGTACGCCTCTGATTCAATAAACCATTCCTCACTCAAGGAAACAAACCACTCATCGACAAAAATAATAGAAAATTCCCGAAAAACATCCTTTTGTTTCGAAATACAAAAAAAAATGATATAAGACAGTCATCCAATAAACTATCTAAAAATTCGAATTTCATCGTCATCGATGTAACATGTAACATAATACCCTGACTTTCAAAATATTTTTGAATTAAACTTTCAGAAGCAACTTGTTCTTCTTGTGCTGGGCTCCAGCAATTGGATATCCTCACTTTAAATTAAATATAGCCTAATGAAAGTTGACTACCAAATTATCATCATCTTGAATGGAAGATTCTCAGCATGGTACCTCTCGGCATGATATTCTCTTTTCAAGACAATCTCCTGTAAGTAGTTTTGTTTTTTCTGGTTATTTCAATCTATTTTAGTCGATTTACAGCTGCAATTGTTTACTTTTTAGTTGCTGTAAAACGGCAGGTGCAGCTTGGAGATGCGGGCTGAAAAGGCTTCTTGGCTTGTTTCCAAATCGACTTCTATACGCGCCATGTCAAAGGATGACTGAAAGCTGAAAGCTGCGGGCTCCGATCGTTCGACTATTTTCCTTTGAAAATCACGAAGGAGAAGAAGACGAAAAAGGAGCCGAAGAGAAGATCGAAGAGGAGGAGGAGGAGGAAGAGGAGGAGGAAGAGGAGGAGGAGGAGGAGGAGGAGGAGGAGGATGAGGAGGAAGAGGAGGAGGAGGAGGATGAGGATGAGGAGGAGGAGTAGGAGGATGAGGATGAGGAGGAGGAGTAGGAGGATGAGGATGAGGAGGAAGAGGAGGAGGAGGAGGAGGAGGAGGAGGAGGAGGAGGATGAGGATGAGGAAAAGGAGTAGGAGTAGGAGTAGGAGGAGGAGGAGGAGGAGGAGGAGGAGGAGGAGGAGGAGGAGGAGGAGGAGGAGGAGGAGGAGGAGGAGGAGGAGGAGGAGGAGGAGAAGAAGAAAACTAGCGACATGTAAAGGATACAGTTTGACAGAGACCGACAGACCCATAAACTACTGTTTTTTTTTACAGAATATTTTAGAAGAAAGGGATTATACTTCAGCAACTGAGTAAGGAAAAAGTAATAAATGATAAGAAATAGTAAGAATAAGAGTTTTTATAAACATGAATGGTCCCTAAATGATCCGATTCAGAAATAGTTAGTTATTGCGAAAGTTTTTAAATTTTATTCTACATTTCGACATTTAAAAAGTGTAGCCTAGTACTTTCATTTAGGTTGTAATTTGATCGGGTTTTATTTCATGAATGAGCTAAAAAATTGAATTATACTCTGATGTTGCAGATCCATGGTAGCCTACTTAATAGTTCAATAAGAAAAAACATTGAAAATATAATTTAATAGTGAATTTAACACTTAATGTTTCGTGCGATGGCCATTAGTGCTAGTGCCTTCAGACTGTGTCTAAGGAAGCATTACAACCATAAGAAATGGCCTTTTCGTATTGTGTCTGTGAAAGCATTACAGCAATACGAAATGGCCAGTTCGTAGTACTAGTAGCCCACAGACTGCCTAAGGAAGCATTACAGCAAACAAAATGGCCATAATACGAAGAAATAAGTGTTAAATGCACTAGATAAGTTATCTTCAATAAGTATTTCTATATTTGAAATATACTTGTTGCTAGTTTTTAGCTGCAGTTCAATAAACAAATTATGCAAAAACGTCATGAAGACACGTTTTTCACAATAAAAACCTGGGTTTATGAATTTTGGGTGTGTTTTTGTGGCAATTGTATTCTACCATGACTTATTTCCGTTGGATATTCTAAAAGTTCATTCAAGAAATTTGACAATTATCGTACAATTATTACTAAAGGATTATTCCACGAAAAATCAACACATTTTTGGGTCACCATGTCTGACTTTGATGAAATTTGGTAAATTTGAGTGATGAGACTTATCAAAAATAAATAGTATTGGATTTTTATTCCACTTTACGAGTTACAGCCATTCGAAATTTCAAAAATCCCCAGAAATAGGAAATCCGTGTTTTTTAAATTGCTCTAGCAGTTGGTGCAATCAAGCTAGAGCGCTGTGAGTGGTATCATTTTGCAGCATTTTTCGTGATAGTAAATTCATCATTAGTTGAACGTAATTAAACTATTTTTTTGCTATTGGTTTTTTCTTGTGTGATATAACTGATTAGTGCGAATTGAAAGTTACTTCTGTAATAGTAGTTTATGCAACGATTTTAATTTGACCCTTATTAAAGCACGAGTTAGATGTAAGTTATAACACGAGCGAATGCGAGTGTTATAAACATCTCACGAGTGCTTTAATGGCCAAATAAAATCGTTGCATACACTATTTTATCTACGACCACTAGTATACATTTAATTAAAACAATTTCATTTCACCTGTGACTGTCAGAGATACCTATAACCTCTCATCTCAAATACGAAAAGTTATAGTAGATTGTTAGGTTAGCAGCTTAGTTAGCAATTTGATCAAATCAGCTGATAGTTTCACAATATTGAATTACGATATTGATTCCATCAAAAATGCTTCTGATTGGTCCAGAACCCGTGTTATAATGTAGAACCTGTACTATAATGAGCTCTTTATACAACGAGTTTCAAAAAGCATTTCGAAAAGACAGCTGTTTTGGCATCAATTGTGAAACTGTAATGTATACATTATGACAAGGTCGTAGATAAATAAATTTAAGTGTTACTGTTAGGTGTTGTCAGCATTATTTTAGTGATAGACCCCGTAACACTATGCTTGTATGAACTTTATTTTGATCTTTGATCAGAGAAATGAGATGGTGCAGTCTAGCATGCATATTCGTCCTGAAACAGCCTGTTTAAGCAAACAATACTAATTGTCCTGCTTATCCTGATTGTGTCCTGGCTGGTCCTGCTTCGATTCCAATCGATAGAACCGGGAAATGTGCATGTGTATGTGTGTGTGTGTGTGTGTGTGTGTGTGTGCAGATTATTGTTCTAGAAATGCGAGAATTCCACACGTTGGGAACGGATTGTAATTGGCAATTCACACAAACATTGGTGGGGAAAATTATGCCGCAGCGAATCATTTCCATTGAAACCACTACTTGAGTGATTTTATCCCTCTGTTTTACTGGAAATATGCAATTGGGAATTAGCTATGCACAACCTATTCTGCTACTATAACATATTGAAATGGAAAGATTCTCCATTCTCCATTTGTAGTTTAAAAGTTATTAATAAGTTGGTTTAAAAGGAACTGACAATTTATCAAACTAACAAATGTAAAGAGCATAATTTATTAATGGATAATAAGATGAAATTGTCACAACCACATTTATTAAAAATATTGAGTTACTAGTTTAGGTTGTTATACCATTACCAATCTCAAACAAACTGTTGTGAGATTGATAATGATATAACAACCGAAACTAGTATCTCAATATTTTTAATAAATGTGGTTGTGACAATTTAGTCTTATTATTCATTATGGATATCTTTCACAATATCACCTTCGCCACTACAAAGATAATTTAATAATTTTGAATTTCTCAGTATGATTTATCTTTTTTTATTTATTACAAAAACACAATCAAGTAGAGATACAACCGGCACAGCCCACTACTGCTTTCTTTATATATTTTAAATTAAAAAATTCAAATCTTAGGTTATGACCAAATTTAACTAGAAATTCCACTTTGAAGTTCAATTCCTGATTGATAGCACTTTGAGGAAATAATAATTTAAGTTATAAATAACTGAGCGAAAATTGAAAATTAAAAAAAATTCTACAGAAATAACTACAATTTAATAATTTTGAATTCCTTAAATTGCTATTAATTGTACTGAAGACTTCCCCAATGGCGGATATTATTTGAGAAATCCGAAATTAATAAATTTTGTTTTATAAATTTGTCAGTTTGTTAAATTATTGTCAGTTCCTTCAAAACCAATTTAATAAATAAAAAAATTAAAAATCATTGAGTTTTTTTTTAGATTTTGTCGACTACAGCCTAAATAAAAGAAAGATAAAAAATCATTGTTACACAATATTATAGGTTCATTATATATTTTGTCCCAATTCCAAAGATTGCATTTTTTCATCTCACTTACGAAAACGTGATTTAAATTTCATACAAAACCAAATCTTATGCTATACCAAATTTTATATCTTATATACATAATCTTCAATTATGCCATACCAAATCTTATACTATACCAAATCTTATGCTATTTTAACAGAATATAACTGAGTATAACCTTCCTAACAGCTTAATAAATTAATCTTGAACATCCTGATAACATTCCTTCAATATAGAATTTTAAAATGTTTAAAAAAAACTCACTCAATCTGGATTTAGGTGAATCTTACCTGAAAAAATAACAGAAATATATCATTAGATTATGAAGAACTGTAAGTCATCAAAAAAAAGGTGGTATAGATGGTATTTATGCAAGCAATGTATTAAACTATAAATTCATGGAAGATAAAAATGAAAAAAAAATACTCTTAATTGAATGGATTGTACTGGAATATAAATTGTTTTCAAATGCGTGTGTAGAAATAAAAACAGAAATATATCCAATTTTTGCAACTATTATCTGCTCTCATTTGTTTACAGCTCAAGTTATGTAACTACCAACCAACCAATCACATTACATCGTAATTTATGACCTCCTCTCATTGGTCTAGCTAGAACATCTACTAGATAAATTAATGCATTTCCAAATGGCGCTTCAAAAAAAGTAATTTTTTAATTATTCATTTCGTACAGTCGACAATATTATTCTTAATCATCAGCAATAGTCTCCCAACAGAATACGGGATGAGTTGATTGCAGCCATAAAAAAAACTGTATTTTTTCAACGTTTTCCCTCATTTTCTCGACGAAACAATATTACTCATCTGCGAGTGAAAATATTACGGATGTAAACTGACGATTAATGAGGAGAGAAGTGTACGGTTTTTCTACAGTTAGGAAAAATGGCCGTACGGTCCCCAGCGAGAATACCGTACACAGCCAACTTTTCTGGCGTGGAAATTTAATTTTCCACGCTGGGAAATTATTTATTGCCAACACGACGCTGTGTGACTTGTGTTGGTACGAGAAAGAGAGAGAGAGAATGTGTAAGAGAGAGTGAGAGAGAAAGAATGCGTAAGAGAGAGTGAGAAAGAGTGCCAGGGTGGGAGTGAGTGTGAGGGTTAAATGGGAGAAAAAGAAAAACAAAAAATGAAATAAAAAAGCAACAGATGACCAATTGTTCCCTGGCAGAACGTGAATAACATTTTTGAAGAAGTTAGCTGTAAGTGTTGTGCAGTCGTTGTTTCTATAGAAAAATAAATCATTTCTTTCGACATTTGGACGCGAAAATTCTTCATTTTCAGTTTGAATTAGCTCGTTTAACCTATTGTTTAAAACTAGTTTTGATTAGGAATCGTGTTTGTTTTGAAATTGAGTTTTTGAATTTCAGTTGCATTGGGAATTGTTGGTTTATCAATCAAAACTAAAATAATTTTTTTAATATTTTTCAGTGATTATTTATTTATGACAATTGAAACAATCTCTTTATTTATAACTATTTTTTAAGTTAAAGTATCAAGAGGGAAAGGAATAAAAATTGGTTGCCTTCAAGTGAAAAGAAATCATTTTAATATTTCTCGAGTGGAGTATTTTGGTAAATCTAAATTTTCAGAATTAAAATTAACCTCAATGTTTTGGGCAATACAAAATATTCAAAATTTGTGAAGAGAGCAGTTTAGGACTTGAGTCTGTTGCGCCTCCACATTCATCTGCGATAATTTTGTCACAATAAATAAATATAGAACTTCAACATCTAATTCAAAACTTGTTGTAGTTATTCATTATGAATGGTTTTTCTAACATTTTTCTAGGAAATGAGCGTGAAAATAATTGATGATTCAATTGTTGAATCAAAAGACAAATTTACTTTACACTACTGTCTATTGATTTTGAATTTGGACTGGTAAATATTGTTATATTCCTAATCTCGCTATTACTGTAGTTATATTATTTAATCATTAAGACAAAATTACAGTGAAATGCGAACATGCAACAGGCTTATAGCCCAAAACTGCTCTATTTTTTTTACAGATTTTGACTAGGCTACATTATCCGAAACTTTGTATTGCTCACGAGAAAAATTTGAAAAAAATTAAACTTTGAATAGTTCACAAGAAAGTTTAAGAAAAATAATGTAAACTCTATACGTTAGTTCCCGAGAAATTGAAAAAAATTGAACTTTGTAGGATGGTTCACAAGAAAATTGAATAAGAAAATGTAAACTTTGTAGGAAAGTTAACGAGAAATTGAAAAAAAATATGTTGACTAGTTCACAAGAAAATAAAAGAATACAAATTCAAACTCTATAGATTAATTTACGAAAAATAAAAAGAAAATAAACTTTGTTGACTATAATAACAACGTTAAAAACACTTTTAAGTGGAAATTATGACTCACGTTATGGCGTGACGGCCGTTTCACGACGACCCACTGTACGCACAGGTGTACTGTGGGTCGTCTGACGATACTCTTAACATTAGAGTGAAACGGCCGTCATGCCATAACGTGAGTCATGATTTCCACTCAAGTGTTTATCAAGTTTTCATTATATATATTAGTGTAAACAAGATGGATCTTCAACATCATAATTTGTTGACTAGTTTACAAGAAAATTAAATAAAGATGTAAACTCTACAAGTTAGTTCACAAGAAATTGGAAAAAATTAAACTTTTAGGCTGGTTCACAAGAATATAAAATTAACAAATGTAAAATTTATAGGTTAGTTCAAAATAATTTTTCAAAAATTTAAACCTTTGTCGGTTGGTTCACAAAAAAAATTTAGGTCAACTCAAAAAGTTCACACAAAGAAAAATAAATTTTAAAATTTGTTTGCAAATTGTAAAAAATTATTGTAAAATTTAGGTCCAGTCAAAAATTTCACACAAAGAAAAATAAATTAATTGTTTTTTTTACAAATTGTAAAAAATAATCAACTAGTGCAAAGAAACGTTCCCACGTCATTCGCGTTTATGACATATGAAACGAAACATTATGATATTTTACATTTTGTTTTTAATGTCCAACCTGACTGAGAAAAAACAAAGTTACTAAAAGACACCGATTATCTCACAAGTGCAAGATCAATCACACCTTGTTTCTACTCTGGGACAGCGCCTCTAATAACTATTATAATGAAAGTCCCAACGCCTTATTGGTAAATAGAAACTAACAACTATCCACCGCCTTCACTATTAACAACTACAATCAGATAAAAGTCCGGGTCTCAAACTCAACACTATACCTACATTATTATCATTATTATAATTCTTACCCTTTTCTCTTATTTTTATTCCCACCTCCACCAACAAACCAAACTGACAGATCAAAGATTCCCACAGGCTTGTTTCACACAAGTTTTTTTTTTCAAAAACTACCTCCTCCCCCTCCCCTCTTGAAACAAGCACGTGCCCTTGTCCCATTACTTAACCCCCCCCCCCCTCCCAACCTGATCACCCACTTAACAGGTCCCAAATTCGGATCTCTCATTTTCGAAGCAATAAGTCACGATTTATTAACAAGTTCCCACGAGCGTCTTAACTCGATGAGCGGACATCTTTCTTCCTTGTCTCACACATCATCTTTCTCTACATTATTATTGGTTTAGTTTTTTTATTTTCTTCTCTTGTTTTTCTCTTCATCTATGTGCTGTTGACTCACTGTTCTCTCTATCAGTTTTTGAGCATCATTCTATTTCCTACTTATTTTTTGTCCTCTCTTTCTGTCCTTTCATTAATGTATCTGTGCTCTTAAGACTGTGCGCAGGGTTTTTGGTCATAATTTTTTTTGAAGTTTCTTGTATTGAATAATATAAGGGCTTCGAATGTTAGCTATTGCTGTGAGGAAAACATTTTTGTTCAATTATTTTGTGAAATATGGGGGTTCAAAGTAGAATTTTTCGGTTTTTGGGGGCAATTGATCTCATATACAAGTTATTTTCAAGGTTGAAGAAAATGTTAAATTTTTGCATTTGATTGGCAAAGGCAAACAATTAAACATTTTAGAAGCTTTGGAGATAACTAGATTGATAAAAAAAAATTAATACAAGTTTAAACTATCAAATTTATTTCAACAAATTTATTACAATTAATATGGTATCATTATAACTCTGGCCTATATTTTTTAATAACGGTACTTTCGTGTCTTTCTCTGTTGACCTTGACTGCATTTCAGTGTGCTTCAATTTTAATCTTTTTTCAATTCTAGCCTACTTCTGTATTGATCTTGTTTGTTGCTTCCTATGTGTTCCCGGTTTTTGGTTCTTGATTTTGACACATGTTTTGTTCGCTGCTCCTCCCCCCAGTGGGCGTGTCTTGTTTCTGCCTTTAGCCAATCACAGACCTTCAATCAAGGTCAGCCTGTTATAGACACTTTATCTCTCAGCCAATAATATTGTTTCCTGTTTAGTATATATCAATCTACTCTGTACTATAGTTTTAGTTTGAGATTGACAATGGTGAAAAAACCGAGACTAGTATCTCACTATTTTCGATAAATGTGGTTGTGACAACTTCAAGTCTAATTATTCTTTTAAAAATATGAGATACACAGCTTACCCAACTATTCACACCATTGGCGGCGAGGTGGAACTACCCGTAAGGGTCTCCCCACCACGAAAAGCCATACGAATTTACTTTACTTTACTTTACACCATTGGTCATATTTATGAATTGATAATTATATGAATTTTCCTTAACTTTTTCTTCTTTATCCTGCATTTGTACTAATACTTATTCTACTTCCGCATCTTCTTCCTGCTTATTTTTCCCCTTCTCCTTCTCCTTCTCCTTCCCCTCCTCCTCCTCCTTCCCCTCCTCCTCCTCCTTCTCCTTCTCCTCCTCCTACTACTTTTCCTACTCCTCCTTCTCCTCCTCCTTCTCCTCCTACTTCTCCTTCTCCTCCTCCTCCTCCTTCTCCTTCTCCTTCTCCTTCTCCTCCTCCTTCTCCTCCTCCTTCTCCACCTCCTCCTCCTCCTCCTCCTCCTCCTCCTACTACTTTTCCTACTCCTCCTTCTCCTTCTCCTCCTCCTTCTCCTCCTACTTCTCCTTCTCCTCCTCCTCCTCCTTCACCTACTCCTTCACTTCCTCCTTCTCCTCCTCCTTCTCCTCCTTCATCTCCTCCTCCTCCTCCTTCTTCACTTTCTTCTCCTACCTCTTCTCCTTCTCTTTTTCTTCTTGTATGTCTTTTTCTCCTTTCTGCAGCTCCCTTCTATACATCTTTTTTATCATGTCCATCTTCTCTTTTTCATCTTCTTCCTCTCTTTTTCTCTGATACTCTTCTCTTTCTCCTCCTACTTTCCTCATGCCTCTTGATTCTTCTCCTCCCTTCTCTTATTTCTTGTTCTTGTTCTTATTTCCAGTTCCCTTATTTCTAAATCGACTGTGAACGTTTTCCTGATTGTTGAATTGAGTGTAACACGTGCACGTAGTGCTCTGTTCATTGAATGAATTGGCCTACACCGCTCCACTTCAATCGTGGATTCAATCGTGCATTTTTTTCCAACCACTATCAAGACTGAGTGACTGATGGACCGATCTTACGTCCGACCTGTTTAACGGAATGGGCCTAGTTTTCGTTTACTATACCCTACAAGATGAATGAAGCGTACTTTGATGGAAATGAAGGAGAAAGTAGATCAAGAAGGACAGGAAGACGGTTGAGAAGTGATAGAGAGAGAGAGAGAGAAAGAGGGAGAGAGAGAGAGGGCGTGAGAGAGAGGGCGAGAGAGAGAGAGAGGAAGAGATCGATAGAGTGAGAGAGCGTACGAGAGTTGAAATAAGAAAACTGAAAAAGAAGAATGACGGAATGATGGATGAGATGGAGATGTGAGAAGATTGAATAATAGACAGATAATGGAAAGAAAAGGATAACAAAGAATAAAAAGGTAGAGAAAAATTAAAAAAAGAAATAGAAGAGAAAGAACAAAAAAGGAGAAGACAGAAGAGAAGCAGAAGGAAGAGGAAACAAAGTAGAAGAAGAAGGAGGAGGAGGAGGACGAGGAGGAGAAGAAGAAGAAGAACAAGGAGGAGGAGGAAAATAAGAAGAAGAAAAAGGAGGAGGAGGAGGAGGAAGAGGAGGAAAAGAAGAAGAAGAACAAGGAAGAGGACGAGGAAGAGGAGGAGGAAGAGGAGGAGAAGGAAAAGAAGAAGAAGAAGAGGAAGGAGAAGGAGAAGAAGGAGGAGAAGGAGGAGGAGAAGGAGGAGGAAAAGGAGGAGGAAAAGGAGGAGGAAAAGGAGGAGGAAAAGGAGGAGGAGAAGGAGGAGGTGTTGGTGAAGGAGAAGGAAAAGAAGAAGAACAAGGAGGAGGAGGAAGAGGAGGAGAAGAAGAAGAAAAAAAGAAGAAAGAGAAGGAGGAGGAAGAGGAGGAGAAGAAGAAGAAAAAAAAGAAGAAAGAGAAGGAGGAGGAGGAGGAGGAGGAGGAGGAGGAGAAGGAGGAGGAGAAAAAGGAGTAGGAGGAGAAGGAGGATCAGGAGGAGGAGAAAAATGAGGAGGAGGAGTGGGTGAAGAAGGAGGAGAAAGAGGAGAAGGGAGATGATGAGGAGGAGTAAGAGAAGGTGAAGAACATGGACAAGAAGTGAAAGTTAATAACTGAAAGAAAAAATGACGACGAATAACGACCATAATACAAAATATAACACTTCTTATGCTCCAGAACACTTTTCTTGTTATCCAGCTCCAGAATAGGTAATTCCAGCTTCTCTGGTGTGGGGGGGGGGTGATGTAAAGGAGGGGTATTGCAGCAGGTCGTCGAAGAGAGTGAACTTGCGAATTAGCAAGCCGGGTGTACACTATACAGAGGCTACAGACGTCGGCACTTAGCACACAGCGGGAAATCATTCCACTCCATTGCTGAGCTAAGAAGTGTCGACTTTTGAGTTTGTGTGGGGAGGGGCGGATGGGGGGCACGCGTTAACGTTTTTTAAGTCGACGTTTTAACGGACTCCTTAAGTTGGCTGGTGGCGCACTTAAAGTGGGGCCCATTAATGGACCCAGTAGCAGAGAACAGAGGGCAGACGGACGGACGGCCATATTCGCCAGCCATTTATTTAAAGGGAAACTGCACTGAATAGTCTGCTCTCCTTTGGGCCATCATTATAATATTATATATTCGACGGTGGCGTCCTTAAAGGGAATATTACGAACGTAAACGAGAGCCCAATTACCTCTATTACTCGTGACAGAACGAAACAGAAATGCGAAGAAAGGTGAAGAAAAATGCGAAAAGATAGGAAAAGGGTAATGAAGTAAACCCGGTTAAAAAGGATTTTTCTTGAAATTAAATTATTTTCAATTACTTATTTCTTCAAAATACATATCCTTTACAATCTACCATTTAAATCCTCCAATAGCTACTTGAGGGAAATTGGCATAAATTAACATAGTTCAAAAACTGAGCATTGGCATAGGGTATTGTATATTTAAAATGAATCATTTACAAATAAATGATCCACTTTCTTTTACAGTTGCACAATTAAGATAAGAAGATTGCTCTTAAAATGAATTATTTTCATTTATTTACTTCTTCAAATACAAATCCATCACAATCTTACCATTTAAATCCTCCAGTAGCTATTGGGCTATTTGATTAGCATTGAATTATGACAACTGAATATAAACTGTCATAATTAAAAACTATGTTTTGAGTATTGTATATTATTTTAAAATGAATAATTTCCAAATAAACCTCTTCCTTTCAGATTTGCACAATTAGTTAACGAGCTAAAATTAAAAAAAAAAAAATCTATTACACTTTACACATAGAATATGGAGATCATTCAGTAAACCTGGATTATCACAAATTTATTTTAAAATTACGAGGAATTTTATTATTCAATGAATTGATTAATACAATTTTTTTGCAATTTGTATACTTTGTGAACTTCATTGAATAAAAGATTGATTTATTAATTAGTTCTATTCTACTTTTGTAATTGATTATTGATACATCTATTAATTTTTTGTGTTTTGTGATTTGAAAAAATAAATTTCTTTTCTTTCTTTTTGTATGTTTGTTCGATCATTCATGCATCAATTGATTAATTTTTTTCTCTCAATTATTATTATTTTATTTTTTTTTAAATTTATTTATATATTTATTTTTTTTAATTGTTTATTTAATTTGAACTTGATATTCTTTTTGATCAATATTCTTCAATTCAAATTTATTGCTACATTGCTAGTAATATAAACATTCTAATTAATAAACCAGGACAGTAATATGCGGTTATTTGAAATATCGATTGGATATCGAAAACAGATAAAAACAGTGGGAAAATGTAAGGGGAACAAAGGAAAATCTTGAGGAAAATCAGAGGAAAACTGAGATCTTGTGGAAAATGCAACGTCAAATCCAGTTACAATGGAAGAAGGCGTTGTGTTCCTGCTACTGTTCCTTGCGTTGCACTCTGCTCGTATTGTGTCAGGCGAAAACCATTAGCTGTCTCTTTCCATTCAGCCGATGCGCCTTCAGCCGGAAAAAAAGTGAGTGCGCCAAGCTGAAGATGTGAAGCAGAAAAAAGAGTAGCGGCAGAAGATGATAAAGAAGGAGAAAATAAGAAGTATAACGAGATAAAGAAAAATGGTAAAGCGACAAAGAAGCTGCAGAAGTAGAAAAAGCTGGGTAAAGAAGAAATAGAGAGAAAACTTGGAAAACCGGAAAGGATTATCCGAAGAGGACTGAGAGTGTTGGAAGAGGAAGTGAAGAAGAAGGAGAATGATAATGAGAAGGAGGAGGAGAAGGAGGAGGAGAGGGAGAAGGAGAATG
>OX418224.1:49471110-49626727 GCA_948455865.1 Conomelus anceps
ATTTACAACTTTGGCAGACGGGTGACGAGATGTTTGAATGGAATCTACTCGTGAACTCATCGGTGATTAGAATGCAAAGTTGTCATGAATGTTTCAACTAGATAGTTGGCACAACAACTCCAACCAATAGGAAGCTAGTATTGCAGTTGGGAACGCCTCCAAAGCTATCGAACAATCTTATTGGTCAATGCTAAATAATAATCTAGTTAGGCTTCTTGAGAGCTCATTGGTGAATGAAAATTTGTCATATAGGCTTTAATTAGCTAGTTGACACTACAACTATAACCAATAGGAGGCTGGTAATGTAGTAGGGATACGCCTCCAAAGCTATCGAACAATCTTATTGGTCAATGCTAAATAATAATCTAGTTAGGCTTCTTGCGAATTCATTGTTGCATAGTTGTCATGTAGGCTTTAACTAGCTTGTAACACTACAACTCCAACCAATAGGGAGCTAGTATTGCAGTTGGGATACGCCTACAAAGTTATCAAACAACCTTATTGGTCAATCCGGAATTGTTGGAGTTGATGGTAACAATTCCAACCAATAGGAAACTAGAATTGTAGAAGGGATACGCCTCCAACGCTATCGAACAATCAGCTATGGTACTCTACATACACACATAGACACACATCTATAGGGTCTTATCATTTAGTTATTTTAGTTTTTTGGTTTAGTGCATGAATTTTTTTGTTTTTTCTTCATTTATTTCCTTTATATATATTTATTTTAAATTTTAATTTTTTTATTTAATTATATTAGTTTAATTAAGATTGGATCTGAAGTTACCATAGGTTACCAAGATTATTATTATTATTGTACAGTGTTACTTATAATAAATGTGTAATTAAGCTTTTGTATTTTCATTATGTAGAAATAAATATATTATTATTCAAAAGTTATTTGGAGAGTTTGGTCTCATAATTTTTTTTTTGTTTCTTTCGTCTTGGAGACTCCGGTTAAGAAGTATAAGACAAGTCAGTTCAATCGTTATGCGTAATACAATCTTAAACTCTAGTTACCATAATGATTATTACTATGTCGGATGTCAAATTATCTTAAGTTAAACTGCTGCAAAACTCTACTTATTTATTAATAATAAATTCTATTAAAATTAGCAAAAAATAATTACTAATACAAATCTTTTGATAACAGATCGCCTTAAGCTTACATAACACTTATCGCAAAACTTCTGTATGTAGTACGCTACAATCTCGTAAAATACGCTCGTTTATCAGTTCAAATCAATATGCTCGCTACGCATAATTGAACAATTGAAGCGTTAAATACGCTAGTGCATCCTAAAATTCGGACAAATACGAACGCTATTGAAAGCTCTCGACTACATAACAGATTGTAAATTCCATTTCTCCTGCTATATTATTTAGCAAAGTCCTTGTGCAAAGTCAGTGGGAAGGGATGGTACTTACAATGCACCGTTCCGTTCGTGAATTTAATTAAGCGGACGTCATACACTGAAAGCACTCCAGCGTTCTCAGCCATTTTGGCTTTTCGTCTTGCACTTAATTCCTCAATTCCTTTTTTCCCTAATCGTTTCCCTTTTCCTTTTAAATTCCTTTCCTTTTCAAGTCCTTCCCGTTTCTGAGCTTTGTCCTTTTGGCACGACATCTTGCTAACGACGTTTTAAATTCCCGATCCTACGACGGCATTTTTGTTTGAAAGTGAACTCTGTCTCTATCAGCTATTGATCAAGAAGGCTTTTTCTACTTTCATTATTAGCAGTAACGGCCGGCCTTTTATTTAAATTGAACTTCAAGTTTAGCGGAAAACAAGTTTATTTATCTTATCGACCGGGGACTTCTTGCTTGGTGTACTATTTAGTTATAAAATCGAAATTTAAATAGAGGGAATAATGAGTATAACTGGGGATTTCTAGATTAGGACTGTTTTTTCTTTTTATTTCTTTCTTCAAAATAGATTTCTAGTACACTGTAACCGATAAATTTTACCGGTGGCACCTGATTGGTCTATTCAAATTCATAGACGTTGAGAAATTTTAATAGAGCCATCAGAAGCCACCGGTAACATTTACCGGTAAATGAGAAGACTCCCATGAACTCCACCAATGTATTTTACAAGCTCTAACAGAATTGAAAAGATATATAAATATTTACAGACAGACAAATGCAAAACGGTCGACTTGAAACAAAGACCTCTCTTCATTCGGTCAATAATAATATTATTTATTTATTAATTTAACTAACATGCAATCATGTGAAAACAACAGGCTATTGCGCAAAACTTTTTTTCACAAAATTTCAAATTGGAATCAAAATCTTAGGTTAGGTCTGTTTCACCTTGAAGCACAATAATTCACGAGTCTTTTCAGAAAAATAATATTATTAATTTTTATTTTAATCTTAACAAAACACCATCACAGTCTGGAAAAGATTAATATAGTTTCGAATTTTGAAATTTCTGAGCCAATGATAATTTCTGAACAATAAGTTTAGATGAGTATGGCTCAGAATAAGAGTATAAATTCAGGACTTGAAGTAGGCATCTTATCCTTTCTAGTTTCAAAGTGGGCCTTTATTCTATGAAAAAGTTCAAAGTATTCTACAAGCTCAAATAGAATTGAAAAGTTATAATTGGTTTCTTCATGCTGAAATTTATATTGCAAATGACTAGCTCACGCTTATAGTAATAGAAAATTTGGAGTTTTTGAACCATAAAAAAATGTTCAAGATAATCACTCCTTCTCAATAACATATTTGAAATCAATAATATTTGAAAGTCTTCAAAATAAGGTTTCAATCCGTTCCTAGAACTCAAAAGTGGCAGGTGCAAACTGACCGATCAGAACCCATCTAAAACTGTAGGTCCAACTCATCAATCACTATCATACAATTTATTACCCATGCAATGGTCTCAGACCTATGTGGGCTTCATCTTCCGACAAAAAAGAAGAAGAAAGAACAATGTACATAAATTTGCAACTACAAAAATCTAAAGTATAAATGGTTTCAATTAGCTCCTAAAGCTCAAAATGACGAGACTTATAGCTAGAAAACCCCATCATGACTCTTTCAGTATTCACTGCTTTTAAAAACAAACTTTTCAACCAAGTCCGCATTTCATTTTATTAATTGAGTGCTCAGTTGGCGCCAAATGTTAATGTATTTTTCGGTTTCCATTAATCACTTGACCAAAAAATAAAGTGACACACCTGCAGCTGGTGGCTGTGGTCAGTTGATTGTGGATCCCTGCTGTTGGTTGCTCCCCTTTGGCAACACAATGCCCCCCCACCATTGCAAGCTACCTTCGTCTCACACAACCGAAAACAGCTTCCACTATTTTTGTCCTTTTCTGACACACATTCTTCTCTCTCTTCTTTAGTCTCTTACTGTTTATTGTTGTTTCTCTTTCTATACCTATCACTTACTAACTCTCTCACCTATTTTCTGCCACTCTTCTTTACACTTCTCTTAAATCTTTCTCACTCCTTTTCACTCCCCCTCTATTCTCCTATCTTCTTTTCTTTCTCTCTTTTATGTTATCTTATCTTACCTTATCACACACTCTCTCACACACAGCTCTTCTCTGTCACTCTCTCTATATATATATCACTCTATATATCACTATATATCAATATTTATATTACTAAATCTCTCTAAATAATCTCTCACTCTCTTCTTCTTTTTCTCTTTCATTCTCTCTTCTCTCTCATTCACTTTCTCTCTCTCTCTCACACACACATTCTCTCTCACTCACTCCCTCTCTCTCTTACACTCATCCTCACCCTATCTCTCTCTCAGTCACTCTCTCTTTCTCACACAATACCATTTCCACGATGATTTTCAACAAAATATCCTCTATCTATACAAAGCACCACTGCATTCCACTCATTCATTCATTCGTCAGCTAAAATTTCAATTTATTATAGAGAAAAAAATGGCGTCGGTAAAAAAATGCTGGCAGCCTTTTGTCGTTAGTTGAGTTTATCTCTTCCAGCCAAACTGTCCGGCTCAAATGCCATCAAATCACGGCTTGCTGTTTTTTTTTTTTAGACTTAGTAGCTTAGCTATAAAAATTGGGTGAAGCCGAGAGGAGTTGGGGAGTGAATTATTTCGATTGATACCTATCAGAATACACGTTTTCGTTTTAGGTTATTGGGCTCTAGTGTGAATAATGAATGATTTGTGATACTTTGATTCTAGTATTTCAATCGCGTCCCACCAAATTTGAGCTGATATCGAGTGGTTTGGGGTTTGAGGTATAGAAAGCTCTAGAGTGGGCTCTGAAGTGGGCTTTTGACAATAGGGATCTAGATTTATTTTAAATTGTTTTAAATCTAAACTGATATCAGTATGTGTCTGTTTTGAGATATATTCTGAAATATTCTGCGTGAACAGTGAATGTATGATACTAGAGTATTGATATAGACAGTGATTATAGATCATTTCAATCAAATTTTAACTGATTAGTAATAAAAATTCAAGTAATCAACCACAGAATTAATCCTCAGCTCCTCCAAGATGATTTTCTACGCATTGAACAGAATGCTCGAAATTTTTTCAACTCAAATTTAAAAAAAAAGAATAGACCGAATCATGTAATAGATGCTATTTGGATCTACAATAGGTGGATGTTCGCAGTTGAAATGAACCTTTATAAAGGTATCCATGTTTTATAAATAACCGATTAGTGAAAGAAGAATTTAAAAAAAATAATTGTAAAACGAATTAATTTTATTTTAATTCATAAAAACGGAGGGTTTAACATAATGGCGTTCGATGAATTCACAAAAACAAAATGGTGGTCGAGGAATATGTGAAATTAGAATGATGGAATAGTAATTCAAAAATACAACGGTTGAGGAATTAAAGTTGTGTTCCATTTTAGTGAAACTGGATTTCAATTTTCTTTAAAGTCAATCAATAATTGTTCTTTTTTAGTATTGATAGTCGAGTGTCAATCAGAGATAAGGTACGAAACTCCTGGACGCTTTTTGTAAGGGTGACCGATTGCATTGGCCAGCAAAAAAGACTCTGTTCTGTGCTGTGAAATCACTTCCCGGTGATTCGGAACCCACCTAAAACTGGAGGTCAAAAGAACAAAATCATACTAAAGATTGGTACGCAAATGTGACGAAAGGTTACAGTTGAAATTGATTCGTTTTCTCACACAAGTCTCAGACCCATGTGGCCATCATTAGAAGAACAAAATCATACTAAAGATTGGTACGCAAATGTAACGAAAGGTTACAGTTGAAATTGATTCGTTTTCTCACACAAGTCTCAGACCCATGTGGCCATCATTAGAAGAACAAAATCATACTAAAGATTGGTACGCAAATGTAACGAAAGGTTACAGTTGAAATTGATTCGTTTTCTCACACAAGTCTCAGACCCATGTGGCCATCATTAGAAGAACAAAATCATACTAAAGATTGGTACGCAAATGTAACGAAAGGTTACAGTTGAAATTGATTCGTTTTCTCACACAAGTCTCAGACCCATGTGGCCATCATTAGAAGAACAAAATCAAACTAAAGATTGGTACGCAAATGTAACGAAAGGTTACAGTTGAAATTGATTCGTTTTCTCACACAAGTCTCAGACCCATGTGGCCATCATTAGAAGAACAAAATCATACTAAAGATTGGTACGCAAATGTAACGAAAGGTTACAGTTGAAATTGATTCGTTTTCTCAGACAAGTCTCAGACCCATGTGGCCATCATTAGAAGAACAAAATCGTACTAAAGATTGGTACGCAAATGTAACGAAAGGTTAAAGTTGAAATTGATTCGCCTTTCAGGGCTTTGAATTGAAAATGATCACTTAAATCAGTTTAACAAATTAAACAGGCTGGGATTGAATGTATACAAAGTAGCGAATAGCCACAGGTAGCCAAGCGATGGTTCTGATAGGCTAGCTCGTTAAAAACGAAGAACAAATGAAGAACTGGGACGTATCTTGTTATTTTTTCAAGTTCTTCCCCCCCCCTGACTGCTTCTTTTCAAACTTCATGGCTTCATCAAATTATCACAAGGCTAATTCGAACTTTTCCCTGCAACTTTCCACTGATACCCGGCCATTTTGTACCAACTTGGTTCATTTCAAATTGCCCGCCCTCTTCATTTACATCGCAAGTTCACCGTCTCTCTTTTTCAATTTTTCATCTCTGTCGGGAATAATTTTACAACTTGAAACATAAATATTTGACGTGCATTTTTGAGCAGTCAGCACTTGACAAAAACAGAAAAGTTTGGTTTTCGTGAAATTTTGTTCCTGTTTATGAGCTGGATAACGAAAATAATAATTTGGGGGAGTTTGTTGTGGTATAATAAGTTTCGTTATTGGGTTCGGAACACACCTAAAATAGTAAGTCCACCATGTACCCCATAATATATTAACCAAAATCTTGACGCATACGATTATAATACAAGAAGCCGAGAAGATTATCACTTGGTGAGTCATAATAGTAGCTTAATCAAACAAAAACCTAGTTATATTGGTAGGAAACTCTATAACAAGCTACCGCAGTTTTTACAGTCTTGAAAATATAGAAATATTTAAAAAACAACTGAAAAATATTTAGTTGATAAAGTTTTTTATAGTGTACAAGAGTTCCTTTCAAATCAAATTTAAGCCTCACCTGAACTAATTAATATAGTAATTATGGTAACTAGTGTATAATATAGTATAATTGTTATTCTTACTTATTCTTACGTGAGTCTCCAAGACGTAATCTACAAAAAAAAAGAAAAATAACATGGCTCAAACGGCGAGGTGGAACTACCCGGTC
Organism: Conomelus anceps; assembly: GCA_948455865.1. NCBI lineage: Eukaryota > Metazoa > Arthropoda > Insecta > Hemiptera > Delphacidae > Conomelus > Conomelus anceps. The sequence goes on from OX418224.1 coordinate 49,477,885, forward strand.
TTCCCACCAATAAAAGCCAAATTTCTTCGGAGGATGAAGCCCACATAGGTCTGAGACCTGTGCGTGGGTAATGAATTGGATGATGGTGATTGATGAGTTGGAACTACAGTTTTAGGTGGGTTTCGAACCACCGGGAAGTGATTTTACAGCAAAGAACAGAGTCTTTATTGCTGGCCAATCGAATCGGATACCGTTACAAAAATGGCCCAGGAAATTCGTAGCTTATCTCTGATTGAACAGATACCTGCTACGGCACTCGGCTATCACTTCCCAATCACTAATAATATGATTATTATTAGTTTATTACTTGGAAAGTGTTTGTTTGTTTGTTTACAATCTCCCACTGTGCTTCTGGTATCAATTGCCAGATAAGAGTTACCAAGCAAAAAGAATAATATTGTATGTTTAATGCATTGAAATTTAATAAAAGCGTATGTCTTTTATTCGCGGGGAGACCCTCACGGTTGATGCATTGGAAGTCGAAATGGATGCTTTTAGCGCTATCTTCAATTATTTATATGTAATCTAAAGGAACCCTACACAGGCTGAACCTGTGAACTTTATGTTTCCTTGAAAATGTTACATTTAATTTTTTATTTTTCAATTCATTTCATTTTTTAATATATTCCAATGTTTCAATGTTGTGTTGCAAGGTACAACATAGTACTTTGTAATGTTACTAAATTACTTTACTCTCATCTCAGGGTCATTAATACTTTTATTCATACATTTATAATAACAATTTATGAAAATATGTTTTCCTACAACTGCTCGTAAAGTCGTTCTTTACGTACTGAAAACTAATTGTAAAATACCTCTTTACTGCTCAGCAAGCGGTAAAGTACTTTACGCTCGCCAGCTGTTTTCTTTACGCTTCTGTTTTGATTTTGATGTCTTCTCATTGGTGGATCGCGGAATCCGTGAATTCACATAACCTAAAAATGGCGCACGCTAACCAAATCCGCGCACGGTCTGTGATGTTACAAACTATAAGTTTTTATTGTGTTGTAATCCAGAACTGCAGTTGTAGGAAAAATATTGTATGCAATTCGCGCGTGAAGCTTCTTTATCGCTCTCGCAAAATTACTGCGCTCCGCTATGCGTCGCGCAGTAAATGTTTTGGCTCGAGCGATAAAGTCGCGCTTCACGCTCTTAATACATAAATAACTATTGTTCTTCGGTCTTCATTCATTGAGTATCATTTTTCAACTGATGTTTTGGACTGTTGTTTATTCCCAGTTACTAGGCAAGCTTCTTCTTCTCTTCCATATGATTCACTTTTTATAGATATTTCAATATAATATTATAATAATTATTACAACCTATATTTAGTGTTATTTCTGAAATATTTTCAAGACAATAAATTTCTTTCTATTTATCTTTCTATCTTTCTTATCTATCTATCTATTTATCTATTATCTCCCTCTTTGTTCCAAGCAAGACACAATCACACTATGCAGAAGTGTATGCCAGCCCAATTCCCATTCCCATAGTCGGCTCTCCTTTAAGAGAACTCAGTGCCGTATTATCGCCTCGCATCTAAGCGGGCAGGTAGAGAAAATCGAAGATTTCAAAGCTTTCTGCAGACTCAATAGAAGGCATCAATTGTGGTTGCTCGTTCAAAAGAAACTAATACAAGGACTAAGCCCGGAATTCTTTTCAGGACTTAAGAATCTCTCGAACTGAGCCTACTACGGTGGGCATGGGAAAGATACTGATGCATTGCTGGAGACTCCCTCCACTAAAAAAAAGCCCAATCGGTCCAAAAAATCACGGACTTGTTCGTTCCTGGGCGCTATACCAATGGAAATACGTGGTAAGATTTAGAGAACGTGAAAAATTCATTTTGTGTTCCAGAGTCGACAAAATATGCGCCATTATCCGTTTGATTTATTCCTCATCGTTGGCTCATTCACATACCGGTGATTATTGTGAATTGGGCGGAAATGCATTGATAGCATTGGCTTGGAATTTTGAACCAGTCATCAATCAAAATGTTCGTACCAAAAAGTGAATGGAATCGTCAAAAGGGTCTGGGTGTGTTAGAGAAACTATAAATTCCACTGAAATTCCAGTTTTTCAACATATTGACTTGAATTGAATTTCTTTTTTGCCAATAAAATCACATTTAAATAAAAAACATTAATAAACAAATAATAACAATAAACATGAGTATTGACTATAACTTGGGTATAATGTGATTACTTGGGATAATTTGATAACCCCACTATTGATAACTTGGGTATAATTTACCTCATAACTTATTAAACCTGATTATACATTTGCCAGCGCTCAAGCTTTCCCTTGCTGCGTCGAAGAATGTTAATCTGATTATTATCTATAAATACTCCGGATCCCCTTTTATTATCTATAGAAGAGTTATTTATTAACTTTTTGTTGTAAATTTAATATTAACAACGCAGATTGTTATGGAACAAGAAATCCAAGAGTTATTTGTTTTATTTGAAGTGTTACAGGGCTCCTCCAAACTGTGCCATAATTCAAATTTCACATCTTCTCTAAATTCCAATAAAAGAACCCCAATTACTATCCTCTAAGTGAACCAGCTAATGAGCTAATGGAATACTCAACTGAATCACATGATGTTAAAGCAAGCTATAGTATTTTACTGTAGTTTTCATATAACTTGGCAGCAGTATATTGAGTTCAGATGTAGCATGTCCCATCTGCTACACGCTGCCAAGTTATATGAATACTACAGTAATATTTTCAATTAGCCTGCCCATATTCTGACCAAGCTAATGAATTGTTTGGAGCCCAATATTAAGACAAACATCACCAAAATAGCTTAAAATTGATTTTAAAAGACCTAAAAATCAATTTTTCTGGAGTGACGCCCCCGGAGCCCCAAATTTTGAATATTCATATTAAAAATGTATAATTCTACCATGGGTGATACAAAATAAGAATCTATGAAGAAGGTGTCGTTTGTTAACTCTGTGAGAGTAGGTTGAGGGGGAGACTGGGCTGAGCTTGAAATACCGCCCCGGATGCCACAAGACCTTGCTTAAGGTAGACTTGCAAAATCTTTCGAGTGATTGCATTTCAAGTCTAATTAATTTCAGTTAGAGCTTCAACATAAGTTCAAAAACTCATAAATTAAAATCAAAACCCAAATTCATAAAGGGCCTATCTCATTCGAATCTATCAATAGACAGACCTGAAAAGCCTTTCAAGTAACTTTTTTCAAGTATTACTTTTTTTAGGACTAAGCCCACATAGGTCTGAGACCTGTGCGTGGGTAATGAGTTGGATGATGGTGATTAACGAGTTGGACCTACAGTTTTAGGTGCGTTCCGAGCCACAGGGAAGTGATTTTACAGCATTACGAAAACCTAAAGTTACGTCCATAAATGCTATCTATTCATTTGAATCTACCGCGAAGTGAAAAGCTCATAAACATCGAGAATGGAAAGCGTAATGGTTGACCCATATTTCCCAAACGATACGCTTCCTTAATTTAATTCGGAAAACATAAAACTTTCGCGGTAATGCGTTAGAAATAAATAGCTATCCGTATTGGAGTGCGGGAATGAACAGAGTGATGCTCCACTAAATTTAACGAGCTGCTATTGGTCATATTTTTCCAACCAATGACGGGCGGTTGCGCATAGTAATCTAATAAGTACGTTGGTGTTTTTCACGCCCGTTCTTTTTGGTCGATGTTCAATTTTAGGTAGTAAATATTCCCTGCATAGCTCATAAAATTGGTAAGTTCATTATTTCGTTACGATCGCGGAGTATCGGGGAAGTTTCGTGGCAGCGCGTGTGTGTGATGTATGTGGGGGGGAGGGGGAGGGGTTAGGGGTGAAGTTAGGTATCATTCGATTGCGCTCCCTAAGTGAAAATCGATTTCCTCTGCATCCCGGCAAGCGTAAGGTCCTTCCTGCAATTTGAAATGCATACATCTCAGTTTAGATTTCAATTTCGGCAGCGGTATTTCGTCCCCCCACTCCCTCTAATTCTCTCACTCTTGCTACTATGTTCTTTTTCAATTCTGTTTCTACTGCTTTCATTCACACACCCCTTCCCCCCCTCATCCTTAACAACCCCCGAAAAGATCAATCACCGCTACTTCTCTTCTATAACGGCGGTCGTCCCCAGCGTCACTATGATTGCCATCTAGGTATGTCTCTTTTTGGCACTATTGCTCTATGCTCTCTCTCCTCTCTCTCGGTAGGGAGATTGAAAGCCCGTCAACGCTCTTGTTCCCCCCCCCCCCCCATGAAAAACCACCCCCCCACCATTTTGAACACTAAACGGTTGTCGAATTTATGGCCTAGTCGTGATAAGCACGGCAGTGAAGATGGCGGCCGAATTCAATTCGTCAGTCAAGTGGAACTTCCAGCGATTTATTGCGTCGTTTAAAGTGTTCAATACCCTTTCATTTATTAACTTCCAACGGTAAAATTGGAAATAACTGAGTAATGTGAAAGGAGAACAAGGTTTGGGAAGTGATGATCTGACAGGAGCATTTATAGGGAGTCGAGGTTGTGAAATTATTTAGGGTTGTTATCAACATGGATAACTTGATTATTCATTCATGCATTGTCAAAACAATCTTGGAGTTTGGTGTCGATGACGAACTGCACGTTTCACTGAGCATCAGTGAGTAGAATATTTAAATTTTCACTCAAATATTTGACTGCTTGTCGTATAAAATTACTTGTAAATTAAATTATAGATACAGATAAATCTGTGTTAAACAGAGCTAGATTTTTATGAGTAGTCAGTTTCTAAGAAATGTAATAAAAACCTTTTATCTCATAGAAATAAGAGGAGATGAAATAGATGACATAGATGTAGAAGTGCTACAATTTCGCCGTGCATAAAAATTTTGAAACTGAAGGACTGAACTGAGCTATTTTTTCCTTACAATATTTCATTACCTGTTACAGTTTTCACGCACTGACAATATTAAAAAAAGTAAATGCGAGTGGCTTTTATTGGTGGGGAGACCCCTACGGGTAGTGCAATTTTATTAGACCTACAATTTAAGTTGGGTTCTAAACCACCAGAAATTGATTATACAGCGGAGAACAGAGTCTTTTTGCTGGCCAATCCAATCGGTTACCCGTACAGAGAGGGCCCAAGTCGTTTTCTCAAGAGCACAAAATCTAGCATGAAATTTATGCATTCAGTACTGAGCGAGGCAACCAATTTGAGTTTGCTAATAATAATTAAATAATTAGCATGTACTAATAATAATTAATGTTTGAAAATATATTTGGTTTACTTTTTTTACAATTCGATTACCTTCTGATGTGCGCGACTTAATGATCACTCTGTATAATTAATGGAATATAATTCAATTTATTACCCTCAAAATAATACAAATTCACTTTCAACAAAATCAAAACTACAAATTCAATAGCAATATTTACATAAGGAAAACAAGAAAAAAGTACCTCAGAGGAAAATTATAATACCTGCAAAGGTTTTCCTGAGCGCAGGTATGAGTCACTTAGAATGACAATGAATTTGTCTAATGAAACAAAGATGAAAATAAGATTTTTTAAGATTTGAAGAAACAGAATGAAAAGTAAGGAAGAATATAATAGAAGTAACACACAAGTAGAAGATTTTTTCAATTATATTTTCAGAAATGATCCTTTCATCAACCATTTTACCAAATTATTTATTTTCTTATTGTTAGTTAAGAAAGGAACAGGGATGAGATTTTCCACTTTTCCAGTAATAGGCCTATAAGTGAACTGTCTTCTACATACATTTGAAAGAGTTCTCATTGCAAAAATCTAGAATGAGAAGGTCGTAAATTATGAATTATTTCGCGATGTTTAAAAATATATTTATTTACATTTTAATAATATATTACTTGTTTGAAGTGCAGCTGTCGCACAGTCAAATGGGAATATATAATGGGAATATTATTTCAAATATATATATCATTATATTATATTGTTCTAAACTATATTTCGAAAGTAAATTAAGTTTATATATAGTAGTGTATGCGGCCCTGTCCGATGTCCATTATAAGTCCAAATCCGCGACCTAGGAAACTGAAGTTTAACCTTTATGTGAGCTTTCATTATATTAGGACCAATAAATATATTTCACTCCATTCAGTTTAATTCGTTTTGGATTAAAACTTCCCGTCAACTACTGTCAAAACACCCACATCTCCTGAATAAGCTTGGAAAATATTCCACCTCTAACCATGGCATAACTCAACAGAACACCTGTCATCAGAAATTTTCCCGGAGGAAAATTTCCTGAGTTTTCCCGCTGACAGCTACAAATCAAACTATTTTCCTGTGCACATGATTTGTCAGTCGCAATCATCGGTCTGAAATGAATAATAATAATTATTATTCTATTCAACAATATTGTCCCAGTTCGCCCTCAGTGACTTTGATGAATTATTGCAGTTCCGAGTGAATGAACACTCCTTTTGTTCATTCACCTGATAATAATTCATTACTGAAAGTTCATGATTCTGGAATCACCACTCACTGATTTACTAGCAGAAGTTTGGAGTTTTACGCCTATTCCATGCGTTTGAAAACTAGTTTAATAAATAAAAAGATGAGATTTTCGATCAGGTTTATATTTTTCCATGTAGAATTGTTCTTAACCAATAATTTTTTTGTAAAAAACATGATCCGTATTATATTGTTGAATAATACGACTTGAAGTTGTCACAACCACGTTTATTGAAGACCGTAAGATACTAGTTACGGTTGTTACACCATTATCAATCCCAAACAAACTGAAACTAAAGTACAGAGTAGCTTAATATACACTAAACACAGAGGGATACAATTGGCTGAGGGAGAAAGTGCCTTTCATAGGCTGACCTTCATTGAAGGTCTTTGATTGGCTGAATGCCCTAACAAGTCACGCCCACTGGTGGGAGGAGCAACAAGGAATAATCAGTGTCAAGGTCAGGAACCAAAAAGTAACAAACAAGATCATATACCCAAGCCAATATACAGCTATCGACCAATAAACAAGAAGTAGACTAGAATTAAACAATTAAAATAAAATAAAATAAAGTTCTTCCTCCTTACTCTCTCGTATTATACAGATTAAGTATTTTCCCAATATCTGGAATCGGCCAAGTTTTGTTACATACCGTATTTTTATTCATTTCTACGTAGTTTCTACTTATTTTTTTACATAATTTCACAAGTATAATTTCTAATTATCTTCATGTACCATTCAAGCTAGATAGTGTTCATCATTGATAAATAGTTCAGTTGGATGTACATATACATATATATATCAGTTGTGTCCGTTGCTTACAGGCCAGATGTTAAAGAAAGAGAGACAGCCTAACCACGACGATTTACTAATGTAGTGAGGAGGGCAGAAGGGGGGGGGACTTATGGGCGTAGTTCGGGAAACGCCCAACTCAAAGAATAACGAAGAAAGAGTTCCCAAAGTTGAATCCGATAGAAATACTGTCAGCAGGCAGCAAGCGATTGCTACCTTTCTCACAGGAACTGTTCTGTGCCGCTATTATTATACAGTATATGCTACTGCACAACGCTCAAGCAGGTTGATACGATATTAACAAAAGCTGAATCAGCTGTTTAAAGAAAGTAAGAAAAATACGAAGAAAATGGGGAAAAAGGAAGGAAGAAGAAGGAGAAGAAAAAGGAAAAAAGAAGAAAAAGAAGTAGGGAGGAGGAGAAGCAGAAATTTATAAAAACAGAAGAGGATAAAAAAAACGAAAAGAAGAAGGTTAAAAAGGAAATAAGATAAAAAAGGAAGAAATAGAAGAAAAAGAAGAAGGAGGAGGAAGAAAAGGGAAGAAGAAGATAAAAATGAAGAGCAAGAAGAAGCAGAGACAGAATGAGAAGGAGAAGATAATAAAAAAGATGAAAACGGAAAGAAGAGGGAGAAGAAAAAGGAGAAAAAGAAGAACAACAAAAGCAGAAGAAAATTAAAAAGACTGAGAAACAAACAAGAGAAATAAAATAAAGTAGGATGAGAAGATGGTGGACGGAGGAGTAGAAGAAACTGAGGGGTATGGAGAAAAGGGCAGATTGAAGAAGGACGTAGAAGAAGAAAAGGAAGAGAGAACTGAAAGGATGAGGAGGAGGAGTGGAAAAAGTGAGAAATACAGGGAAAAAAGGGAAGGAGGAGAAGAGGATGAAGGTTGAAAATACTAGGAAAGAGCAGGAGGAAAGAGGAAGAGGAAAAAGAGGAAGAAATGGGTTGAGAAGGGGGAAGTGGAGAAGACGAAGAAAAAGATAGGAGAAAAAGAAGAAGGAGAAACAGGAAGAGGGGAGGAGAATGGGGAGAAGAAAATTACGAGAAGTAGAAAAAAAATGAAAAAGACTAGAATGTAGAAAAGCCTAGAAAAATAAGAAGTAAAAGGAGAAGGTTCAGGTGGTGGATGATGATGACAATGGAAAGGAGGAGCAGAACCAGGAGGAGAAGGACGAGGAGGAAGAGAAGCATTAGGAGGTGGATGTGGGGGAGGAGGAAGATGACGAGGAGGAGGATGTGGGGAGGAGGAGGAGGATGTGGGGTGGAAAAGGAGGAGGATGTGGGGAGGAGGAGGAAGAGAAGCGTAAGATGGAGAAGGATGAGGACGTGGTGGTGGAAGAGGAAGAGGAGGAGAAGGAGATGATGGTGGAGTAGGAGGAGGAGGAGGAGAAGGAGGAAAAGGAGAAGGAGGTGGACGATAAAGTGAAGCAGAAGTACAAAAAGAAGAGAAGGAGAAAAGGAAGGAAAAGACAGGTGAAAAAAGAATTAGAAATAGAAGTTGGCACGTGTTTTTCCTACACTCACCCCCCCCCCCTCCACCACACCGCCCCACAAATGACAAATAAGTCCTAAACACATCGAAAGCAGCCACGCCCCGAATTTGGTGGCAAAGTTTACCGGGAAAATTCCCGCGAGAAATGTCCAACTCCCGACCTTTCATTTTCCCGCCAAGTCACTACTAAGAGCTCTTCAGCTGCCAAGTCAATTGACCAAAATCGCCAGAACTTGTTACGTTTTTCACACTTGTATCAGCATTTTATGGCGCTCCAAAGTGGATGAGAGTTTAGTGGCTTTTTTGAAAATGCTCTCTCAAATATCAACTTTCAAGTCTGGTGACACTTTTAGTGCACTTCTGCGGCCTAACATATTCAAATATTCTGCTGGCTTACTTTCAAACCAGGTCCAACATTTTCTTTCAAGTCTTTAGCATTTTCTTTTGAGTTTACAACATTTTCTTTCAAGTTTTCAGTACTTTATAAGCGCTTCTCGTTAAGCAATTCCTCAACATTTAAAAGCAATTTAATAGTATTTATAACTGCGCTTTTATTGCAAGATTATTTATTATCACGCACCCAGTGGATCGGAGCCCACCTAAAATTTTAAAGCAGTAGTGGGCCTCGAAACTCCTAATTATGTTCACGCACCCAATTTGTTAAAACAGGGAAAAAATAAATTTCTAAATTAGATGGACAAAATATTTTTTAAAAATTTGGAAGTAACTCACCTTTGACGTACGAATCTTTGCCTCAAGGTTCTTCGTCCTGGACGCCATTTTTGTTTGCAAACTGCGCAAATTGGCAGCGTCGCGTTTCAGTTCGGTAACGTCAGTACGCACACGCGTCGTCAGCTCCGAATTGGCGCGCGTTGCATTTTGGAGTTCCGAGACTTCTGACTTTAGCTCGGCCAGACTGTCGGACAGCCACTGCATTTTCAAATGGTCGTTACGTTGTGATGCGCCCGCCAGGTCTTTTCTGCAACATAACAGATAATTAAAAATTAATATGGAAATTAATATATTGTTAATTTGAAATATTGTATATGAAGATGAAGTTTTATATAATGTCATATAAGTTGAAGAATTCATTTCTCATAATTCACAAAAAATAACAAAGACTGGAAACAAAAGAGTTCATAGATTGAATAATGACTGAATCACAGATACTAGTAGTTCTGTGAACAATAGACCTCACGCCCAAGAATAAGGGTACTTGCACAGAGGAACATACTTCATGTACTCAACCACAATCACCATCGCAAAATTAAACACTACCATCAGACCTAACCCTTGATTCCTTGATTCAATTCGCGTAGTCTATTTCATATCTTTTTTTCACAAAAGGTCACTCTGTATCACATCAACAAGACTTTGTTTTCTATTTGCGAGACAGCTGATTGCTCAAGTTAGATTTCAGATGTCTGATGAAAGAATTTATAAAACAATATTAATTATGATTTGATTGTATCAAAGAATACTGGTTGTTTGTTATTTATTATGTTTTTGGGATTCGATTCTAGCCTATCAATAGCAGTTGTAAAAATCACAATAATTACAGTTGGAAACCATAACACAATGATCAGTATTTAAAGGGTACGCATTTACTGTATACATTACAGACCCAGTTTGAATTTTCATAATCTATAAATGTTCATCTAAACTGATACAAAAATCCTCCCAAATGATACAAATTCGAATGTTATCAATAAATCAACAGTTGTCTATTTCGTCTAAGTTTTGGGGTTAGATATATAAAATCAGAAGATGTTGTAGAGTACAACCATAGACGAAGCATCAAGATCCCTTGATCCCTAATCTATGGTTCAACAACTAATCTTCAATATTAATTTTGTTTTTGTAGATTACGTCTTGGAGACTCCAGTTATACAATTATACTATCTTATACACTTGTTACCATAATTACTATATTAATTAGTTCAGGTGAGGCTTAAATTTGATTTGAAAGGAACTCTTGTACACTATAAAAAGCTTTAGCAACTAAAATATTAATGTATGTAATTCCATTAGAAATCCAGACAGAATCACCTATTTGTGACATTGAATTTTAATATTTAGGACAAACACTCAAGTTTTTATGGTTATGAATTTAATGTAGGCCTAGTTCCAGTGTTAACCTATTGAATTCAATGAAAACTCTTCATAGTTATTCTGTAAATCGATTTTGAATTTAAACTGTCAATAAATATAATTCCGAAATTTATTAAAAGTAGTGATTAGAATTTGACACAAATTCAAACTCAACAGATAGAATTGGGAGAAAAGTGAAAATAATTTAATAATTTGTTTGATGATCAGATGTCTCTTTCAAGCCGGCAGCATAGTAACGGTGACGATCACGGCCAAGGTCGAACGAACCGCTGGCTGTCTGTAGGGCAACTAACTTTTCAATGTCATTACAGCAATACGGTCAAGGTCACCGTTACACTATTTATAAACAGGCTGCTCTCTTGTTAAATTAGTCAAAAAACTGCCGATCAAAATATACTTGAAAAAATAAATAATTTACTAGGCTAAGGTGATAGTATTTTACATTGCTTCTTAATAACCCATACATAATATTAAAAGCTTTTGACTTAACAGTAATCTGTATTTGACCTTTAAGTGTTATTTATTGTTGACTAATAATCCTAGTCACAGTAGTGACTTTGATACACAGAAAGAAACTGACAGCAAGTATTAAAACTCATATAGATTATAAATTGGATTAATAATTCATTGCATTAACAAAATTATTTTTGATCATGCAACTGTCAATTGTGAATAATAACTCTATAATGCATTTCCAGTTCGTATTATGATAGTTTGTTCTGGCCAGCTAAAATACTTGAAACTTCTTGGAATAGCATCACAATATACATCAAAAACCATAGAAATCTTAACAAAATCATGTTTGATAACCCAACTCACGTACACGATTTCTGGATTAGAATAATTTACATGTACAGTACAGAAGCAGTATTTGTTTACTTATAAAATAATAAAAATAGTAATAATAATAATTTTTTTGGTTGTGAGTACAGCTCCACCAGAGGAGGTATTCACAATAAAAAAATTAACATTGCAGAAATTACTGTATGTATAAAGCCTTAAATCTAATATTGTCTTATCTTAATCATAATCTAATTCATGTATTGCAATACTGAAATTTGTGGCTCCCACTACATTAAATATGTGTCGAGATGCCATTATTTCGTCTTTTTCTTTATAAAGGTAATAAAACATGCGAAAAATTATTACGTTAGTTTTCGAAAATTATATGTTACTAATTGAATATTAAATTGAGAAGAAAATACAAAGCATATACATACAATACATACAAAAAAATAAAAAAACATTAAAATCCAATATTATACAAAGGTGAAATCCATAAACAATTTAAAATAGTAGTACTGTACTATATGTGGAGATGGAAAACCTTTCCAACTATGGTTGCCCACGTACTAGGGAGGAGTTCTCATAATGAATAATAAGACGAAATTGTCACAACCACATTTATCTTTTGATGTAACTAATCTCTTTACAAATATACCAACTGAAGAAAGCCTTAACAGAGCTGAAGAGATCATGGAAACTACAATTAATGATCCTATTATTAGAACTGAGCTGTTAGGATTGATGAAGTTATGTACAGAATATAACTATTTAAAGTTTGACAATAAATTTTATGAACAGAAAGATGGGTTAGCGATGGGTTCACCCCTTTCACCCCTACTAGCTGAATTATTTATGGATAGCCTTGAACGTAGAATTTTTGAAAATAATAATTTTAAGGATAGGATTGCTTATTGGTACAGATATGTAGATGATATTATTTGTTTGTGGAAGGGTAGTAATAGACAATTAGATAATTTCCTTAGCTATTTGAATCGTTTACACCATAAGATTAAATTCACCATAGAGTTGGAAGAGAATAGTGTTTTAAATTTTCTAGATTTAAGAATTGACCATAGCACCGGAACCCACAACTTCTCTATTTTTAGAAAAGTAACTCATACCGATGTAATCATACCTCATCACTCATGTCACCCAATATCGCACAAACTTGCAGCTTTCAATAGTATGATTTAATAAATGTGGTTGTGACAATTTCGTCTTATTATTCATTATGGATACCTTCCACAATATCACCTTCGCCATTACTAAGAAAGTTCTCATAATATTAGGGTAGGAGGAAGAAGGAGAATAAAGGAAAGGTTGAAGGATTTAATGGGTGAAAAGGAATGGTAAAACTGTTATATTTCGAAAATTAAAAATCAGAAAATAGTTGCTCTTGATTCAATTGCTGATGTCATTTTTCACTTTCTTGTTTATTGTACTATTGCTGAGGTATTGATTGGGAATTTTGTTTATGATTTTAGTACTTATGTATTACAGCTGTCTCCTAATTGATTCAATATTGGTTTTATAGATCTGAAATTTACTTGAATTTTTTCTTAAACTCTATTGGCTGCTGACAATAGTACTGGTAAAAGGGAAAGTAGTTTTGCTCTTTAATTATGTATTCTACTACATTCATAATGTACAGCTGTCTGACAGTCATTACCTGAAATTCAGTGAATATTAAGTAAGTTGTATAGAGTTGTTTATGAAAAATTGTTTTGATTGTTAATTTCTACATTTTGAAGAGTTCCTCAAGATGGCAATTGTACAGCCTCCCCAAACAGTTATACCATACTATACCATTGTTAAAGAGCGTAATATAACAGCTTAAGGTGGTTAGTATTTAATACATTCATATGGTACAGTGTTGTCTGTCAGTTATTGCCTGAAATTCAGTAAATATTAAGTAAGTTGTATAGAGTCTAGGTTTATAAACAATTGTTTTAATTGGTCATTTCTGCATTATGAAGAGTTCCTCAAGATGGAAATTGTAGCACCCTCCCCAAACAGTTATACCATACTATACCACTGTGAAAGAGTGTAATATAACAGTTTAAGGTGATAGTATTTCGATTTTTTCAAGCTACCTATTTAAAAGATAGGTATTTCATTCTCCTACAAATGAATTTTACATGCATGTCCCATTTCATATGTTCATCTATTAAAACACCTAGATATTTATAGTTAAATCCTGCTCTTTTAGCTCTTACTCTTAAACCACAAGTTGAAACTATCTGTATTTGCTAAACCCGGTTGAGAAGCTCAATGTGATTCTCTAATAATAATTCTGCATAACAGAATAATAATGAGTATAATGATAGTCTTATAAAACTTCACGATATTTAATTCGTATTTTGCAGATCGATAAAATCAAAGCTGCGGCCCAGTTATAGATAGAAGTCTAGTTCAAGATTTGAAAAACAAACAATATAGCAAGTCTGCGCTTCGGAAAAATAGTTTTTACATCGGAGAAACTACTCAACCACCAACTTCTAATTTGAATAGCTTCAAAAACTTTCCTATTACTGTGATACAGATCTGAAAAACTTGCTTCAACTGAGTACCGAGAGGAAAAAACTTGCCACTATTGGAAACTACGCTAGACGAAACAACATTCTTTTTTCCAGACTACAGAAATTCCATCCAGAAAACTATTCAGCCCCGAAGAGAGGGAGGGCTATCGAGAAAGAAATAACTGCTGAGTGAAATGGATTTTCCAGTGGTTTTTCCGCTGTGGCAGTGGTGCTGAAAAGAAAACTGCTCGTCATCATTGCTGCTGAATGGAGCTATAAAAAAATTGTGTAAAAACACACACACACACACACACACACACAAGAACCAGGTTCTTCCAATCCTCTTGCTATTCAATGCGACAGCGTAATATTACGGTTGCTTTCAACCGCTTTGTCGATGAGTTTTGAAAATTTCCCCTACAATTGTGGGGACGGGGTTGGCATTAGAATTGCACGTTGAATGGCGAACTTTTATGGGGTTATTCTTTGAATATGTCCCCCATCCGGCTGTAGATATCCAACCACCCCCCTTGTCGGTAATCACAATCTCATGTAGAACATTTCTGGAAATCCAGATTCAGATTGAACGATATAACCGATCGAATGATGGGAATAAAGATGGGAAGGAGGGAAGTAGGTAGGTGGGGAGGGGGTGGATGTAGGGACAAATGGGGAAGGAGGAGAAGGAGGAGTGATGGGAAGAGAGTAGTGAGAAGAAAAAGAGGGAGAGGAAGAAAAAGCAGTTGCAAAAGAAGTAACTGGTAGAAAAACTAAAGATTGCAAAGGGGGAAGAAGACAAAGACGAAGGAGGAGAAGTATAAAGAGGAGAAGAAGAAAAATATGGAAGGGAAGAAGAAGTAGAAGGAGAAGAAGAAAGTTATGGAGGAGGAGAAGAAGAATAAAAAGAAGAAGGGGAAGATAGAGGAGAAGGAGAATAAAGAGAAGAAGAAAAAGATGGAGGAGGAGAAGAATAAATAGGAGAAGAACAAAAATATGGAGAAGAAGAAAAAGAAAGAGGAGGAGAAGGAGGATGAGAATAAGTGAAAAGTAAGTGGAGGAGACGAAGGGAAACAGGAAAAACAAGAGGAAAAGATCAGCGAAAAAGGCGGAGAAGAGGAAAATAAATTAGGCTGAAGAGAAAAAATAAAACGATGAAAAGGAAGTAGAAGAAGTGAAAGAAGACTAGAGAAATAAGATAGATGATGATAATGAATGTGAAGTAAAATAAGGAAAAAGGAAAAGAATGAGAAGAAAGAGGAGAAGAAGGAGGAGGAGGAGGAAGAGAAAAAGGGATGAGTGAGAAGTAATTGGAGGAGACGAATGGAAACAGGAAAAACAAGAGGAAAAGAAAAAGAAAATGATCAGCGAAAAAGGAGAAGAGAAAAATTAATTAGGCTGAAGAAAAAAAAATATCCCGATGAAAAAGAAGCGAAAGAAGAGAAGAGAAAAATATGATGATAATGAATATGTAGAAAAAGAAGGAGAAAAGAAGAAGAATGAGGAAAAGCAATAAGAAGCAAGAAGCAGGCAAAAAGAATAAGGAGAAAAAGGGGTGTGAAAGGGAAGGTGTGTGAAAGATATAAAAGAGAGCTTGAGAAAAGTGAAGAGGAAAAGAGAATGATAATAGATGAAGTACGTTGAGCGAATTAAATGAAGAAAGGGACCGTAAGAGAAAGAGTGAGTGAAAGAAAGAATATAAAGTGGTCAATAATGTTCTCTTTCTGTTGACAGAAAGCAGCATTTCTGTTATAGGGATGAGCTGTTCTTTATCCAATAAGGGCAGACAATAAACCACTGCTGCAAACCCACATTTGAATGGCCGGTCCTGAGACCACATTAAACTGTGATTGCTCTCTTCTATTCGGGTGAATGCTGGCCGCCATATTGAAGATTATACCAATCAAATAAATATTTTTTACATCGAATTCAGAGCACGTTTAGTTTTCTAGGGTTATTTTTAGAAGGTCGGTATGAATTGGAAAGAAATCAGATTAGATCGTTTATTCATGTGAATTTACAAACGTAGCTTGTGAGTCGTTTAATACAATTATTATACAATTATTTGGGAAGTGATAGCCAAGTGCCGTAGCAGGTATCTGTTCAATCAGAGATAAACTACAAAACTCCTGGGCCATCTTTGGAACGGTGACCGACTGGATTGGCCAACAAAAAAGACTCTGTTCTCTGCTGTAAAATCACTTCCCGGTGGTTCAAAACCCACCTAAAACTGTAGGTCCAACTCATCAATCACCATCATCCAATTCGTCCAAAGAATCAAAATAAATTTTGATATAAAATTGGGTCTCCACCATAGAAAGATTTGCACCTATTTTTACTAAATAAAATAGTTAGAATAAAAAAGAATACGACATTTTAACTTTTTAAAAATAAATTAACCATCTAAAAATTTCTGAAATAATTTAAACTAGATACACTCAAAATTTTAGATTAAAAAATTCATTACCCACGTACAGGTCTCAGATCTATGTGTGCTTCATCCTCCAAAAAAAATATTGATATTATATAGTTTGTAGACTTGTACGATGCTGTTTTTGATCATAGTGTTGCACTACGAACATTGGTCTTACAAGTAAAACAAACTAAAAAAGTATGATTATCATTAAGTATGAATCAATATCATTTTTTTATATTAAATTATGATAATATTATAGAGTTTGCATTTACAAAAAAAAATCGGTAAAATTTGAACACGAATTCGTTCACTTTTTAACACTCAACCAAAAGAGAATAGTCTTATATAGTTGTAAGACTATAAGACTATAGTTGTAGACTTATAAGACTATAGAATAGTCTTATTATAGTTGATTTGATTAAAACGGTTCATCGTGTTTTCCTATAACAAGGCTCAAACGGTAAACTAGTCTTCAGGGGTAGGTTTTATGGATATGTGGAAGGTTAGTAGATTGGGTAGTCTGTATCACTAGCTGCGTAGAACGTCACGAAAGAAATGCATAATTAAAAAAGGCGTTGAGGTACAAACAGAATATTGAATAGCGAAGAAAAAATAAAAAGAAACATACCAGTAGCACACAGAAACGAAACGAGAATTGAAGAAGAGAGCACAACCCACGTAGAGGGAGAGAGAAAAGCACTGTGGAAATTTAGAGAGATGAAACAGGCGGTAATTAGAAACAATGGCGGTTGGTCCGTAAGGGTTGTGGAAAAAATAGAAAAAAATGGGTTAAATACACCCAATGCTGCAAAGGTTTTTCACGCAGTTTTTCCTCTCGCAGCGAGTGGAAAATTTCAGACGGAAAAAGGCGGCAAGAGAAAAGAGAGAAGGAAAACCTGCAATAGAAGAATCAGAGAAAGAATTAAATACCGTGAAACAGCCGGAAGAAATAGCGTCGAATATTTCTAACGTATACGCTAGCCTACTGCGACACTATATTGCCTATATTTACTAGCTGTATTCGACTGCCCTAATAACCCTTTTGGTCCCGATATAACTAACTTATGGTTTCGATATTTTTCGCTCTCACCTTTCTCAATAGTCAATTATCGTACTTTTTTCGAGAGTTTTGCACATTATTTTTTTTGTTTGATGGTTTGATTGCTCCAAGATGGAGATCGTAACAGATGATGTTCGCATTTTACCGTTTTATAGGGTTTTAAATATCGTTATTTTTATCTGTTTTCCAGTTTATTCCTATTTTATAGTGGGGAGATTCATAATTTAGTAGGTTTAGGTTTTCAAATTTTTATGTTCATGTAGATAATGAACGAGCTTCATTAGCAATGTCCATACTTCTGCAATCATAACAGATGATGTCCGCATATATTCTTCATGAAGTTATCCTTTTCTAGGGTTTTAAATGATATTATTTTAAGATTTATTCAATTTTTTACAGTTCATTTATATTTTATAAAGGAAATATTTATCGTTTTAAAGGTTTTCAAGTTTTTATTGACATTAGTTTAATAAAATTAAAATTAAATCCTCCCCTATTTTGCACTACAATTCCCGAATTAGCCTCTTATTTTATTATTATCATTATTGTTATTCTTGTTGTTATTGTTTTTCACATACATCTCTGTAAATTTGCTTGTATGTGTGTGTAAAATGAATAAAATAAAAGACCCTCGGGTCCAATGTCCATACTTGGGCAATCAAGATGATGTCAGCATAATTATATTTTTCATAGAAATTTATCGCTATCAAGGGTTTTAAATATTGTTATTTTTATTTTTATTCTGCTTTTTTCCAATTCATTTATATTTTATAGTGGGAAGTTTAATTATTTAGTAGGTTTTCAAATTTTTGTTCACATTTGCATAATAAACGAACCTTGATAGTGCTACCAATTTCCATACTTGTACAAATTTACCATTTCTGCCCTTAACATTCTTTAGGCCCTTCAATTCACTTCAATTCAATTCACTTGTAAAATCACTTCCCGGTGGTTCGGAACCCACCTTAAACTGTAGGTCCAACTCATCAATCACCATCATCCAACTCATTACCCACGCACAGGTCTCAGACCTATGTGGGCTTCATCCTCAAAAAAAAAAAAAATTTATCCTTTATGCCCTTCAATTTAACCTGCGCTCAGGCTTGGCCTTTGCAGGTTATTTTTCTTGAATTGTTATATTGAGGCATTATGTTTTATTTCATATTGATTACTGTTATGTAAACATAAAGGAAATAAATTTGAAAAAAATAAAATTTAACGTTAATGCCTTTCATGAATAATAAGACGAAATTATCAAACCAACACTTATCAAAAAATATTGAGAAACTAGTTTCGGTTTTTATACCATTATCAATCTCAATCAAACTAAAACTAAAGTACAGAGAAGCTTAATTTAAATACTGAACATGGAATGATACTATTGGCTAAGCGAGAAAGAGGCTGACCTTCATCGAAGATTGTGATTGGCTGACAAGTCACGGCCCTTGGTGGGACGAGTAACAAGCAAAAATACGAGTCAAATCAATAACTAAAAACTGTTAAGGCTTTCTTCGGTTGGTATATTTGTCAAGAGATTAGTTACATCAAGAGAAAAAAGTTTATAAGACGAATGAACAGGAATATTTTTTATTTTATTGACAACTCCAATGAATTTTTGATTACCAATTTTGGTTGAAATCCCGTTAACGATCTGAAGCTACTATTGAGTTTGTGGGCCAATTTTGAACATGGAGAATTAATAAATGACACTTATTGGAATATTATTCTTGTGGAGTTTGGGCTGACCAAATAATCTGGGTGGGTATGGGTTCATAACTGTTATATATTTGATTTCCTGCTTATCAATTAACTTTGTGATACCTGCCAGCTTACTTTCAACTAATTTATCAATGTTGTTGGTTGGATTGGAGTTAATCTCAATGAAATTATTATCTGAAAATACACTACAAAGAAAGTTAATGCCCTTCAATTTACTCTACTTGCCCTTGGCCTATATACCGCAGTACAGCAATTTATGTGTCCTTACTTGTGCAACTTCTCTTTCAACTTGCATCATGCCGTAAATTATTAATATATGCGCCCTTAATAGTGGAACAGGAAAGTCTACAATGCATGCAACATTCAACTTTCAATTTTCCCTTGGTTCAAGAGTGTCCTAAGGATGTTGGCACAAGATTGCATAATATTATTCAATCTCAAAAATACAAGGATAATCACCATCACAAAATCAAACATACGTTACGGAATGGTGGTATTCACGCTGTATACTGCTGTATATGTCATACACCATTTCTCAGCATGTGTTTGATTTAGCAGCTACGACCTGCAATCCCTGCTCCACTGTGGAAGCATCTTTATTAGGAAACACTTTGATTTGTTCACAAAAGTAAAGAAATTTCTTTCTTTTCAGTTCAACAGCAGTTATCTTCTAGGAAAATTCAACAGAATGTCTCATTTTGACTTATATTAAAACCAGGAGAAATATATTTCCCACTAAAAGAAGATTATACAGAATTTCCCATCTGCTTCTTATATTCGTTGCTTACCGTTTCCAACTCCACAGCAAATAAAGAACCACTTATTGCATCATTTATTCAAAGTATTGCATTATAAATTATGTTTACTGCCATTACAACTACAAGTCGCTATTTCCACAAAATATGAGTTCTAGAGACAAGATTAAAATTTGAGATTTTCATATTTATTCCATACTTATGAAGACTGCCGTTACAGGAACTGATAAAAATATTTGTATCCGATTTATTAAGGCTGTGCGCAGGGTTTTTGGTCATAATTTTTTTCGAATTTTCTTGTATTGAATATTATTAGGGCCATAAAATTTAATCTATTACTGTTGGGAAATTTTTTTTTTATTATTATTTTGTGAAATATGGGGGTTTAAAGTTGAAATTTTTCTGTTTTTGGGGGCAATTGATCTCACCTATGAGTGATTTTAGTCTTCTGATAAATTTTCCATAACAAGACTCCTTGAGGAATAAAATGGAATATATTTTATTTTAATCTAATCGTTTTTTTTTTCAAAATAATTTTTTGAAATATTGACATTTAAAAAAATGTATTTTGAAAAAAGTAATAGTTTGATTGGAGTAAAAAATATGTAATTTTATTCCTCGATGTGTCTTTTAGTCATAGAAAATTTCATCAAAAATTTAAAATCGTTCGTAGGTGAGATCAATTGCCCCAAAAACCAAAAAATTTCAACTTTGAACCCCCATTTTTCACATAATAATTGTTGAAAAAACTTTTTCTCACAGCAATAGATAACATTTCAAAGCCCTAATAACATCCAATACAATAAACTTCGAAAAAAAATAATGAGCAAAAACCCTGCTCACAGCCTTAATACCTTTATCGCCAACGCAAAAAAGTGAATTCCTATCCGAACGGCGAGAGCTAGAGCGACACTAAGCTTAGAGCAGTGTAGAGTTTATCTAGACACTAGAGCAATTCTATCCCTTTCAATTCAAATTTCTCTTGTACTTAGATCAGCTTGGATTTATACTAGTAGATCTCCACTTACTCTATGCCACTAGAACTATTGCTCTAGCTGTTTGGACGGGCATGTGTTAGATTTTGAGATGGTGATTATCATCGAGTATAGGATGCTCCACTGTGAAAGCTGTGTCCAAACGGTGAGAGCTAGAACAATAATTCTTGTTGCATAGAGTAAGTGCAGATCTACTAATATAAATCCTAGCGAAAATCATCCCAAATATCTATGTAATAATAAAATTAGAGTTTTGTCTGTACATTTATCAGAATTATATATTTTTTGGTTATTTTTACGTTTTATACATTAAAGAAGCCGAAACAAGTCTTTTCTCAATTTCTGTCTGTCTGTCTGTCACGGCCCCGAAGGCATTCTACGCGGCCTTCTCCTAAAAAACGAGAGCATCGATCGGGATTTAAGTTATTTATCAGTATTGAAAACCTTTTTGACAATGTCTTTAGCTATAAAAAACTAAATTAACTTTTTTTCTAACAGAATAATAAACGTTTAAAAAACAAATATTGTGGGATTTTGGATACATTTCTTCTAAGTTTTATTACCACATAAGAACAAATCACGTAATTTATCATGATATATCAATCAGCTGTTCTCAATAATATTCTCTCTGATAACTGTCACTGAATTGTTTACGTTCTAAGTTGTTTACTAAGCTGCTAACAACTTCATGATCGTTGCTATCAAAAAAGCCGAAACATATTTAGTCTTATTTCTAAACATAATCCGTACGAAGGACGGGTACAAGAGCTATAAATAATAAAATAATCTTTCTTCCTTGAAGCGTTATAATTCCCCCCCTAAAATTCCTTCCTCAATATTAACCATACATCAATTCTCTTCAAGCTACTATTTGCTTACTGCAGAAAATGAACTCTCACAACCAATATCAATTTAAAAAATACCATTTCAAATGTAATTTGAAAAATTCATACGAAGCAAAATCAAATTGAATGCAAACACCGATCTCGGAATGGAGAACGCTGAAAGTGTGCGAATATTATTTGTTTTGCGTGTATGAAACTTATACGGAACGAATAAATGAAATGTGAATGTGCTAACTTTGTTTCGATTCGTCGAGAATATTCCAGAATAAATTCTGAATAAAAGCGACCTGAAGCTTTACGGGTCTCGCTTAACTTTTGCTTATGTCAAAGTCTTCTCTGAGACCTCTCGATGATGCTATCGTCCCGCTCTTCCCCTTCGTCTCATACTTCACATCCTCTTCCTCGTCATTTTCTTCTTCTTCTCTTTCCAAACTTGATGTATCTATTTTCTTACTCATCCCATTTAACCTACATCTCACCATCACGCTTAAACATTCGTCTTTTTCTTAGAACTCCAACTTCTCATCCCCTTTTCTATCATTTTCTCCCTTCTTTACCCTCTTCCACCCTTCTTCTTCTTCATATTCTCATCCTAAACTACCTTTTGATAAATCCATACTCATCAACCATCTACCACAACATCTCAATCTTATTCATTCACGTGTTTCTCATCATTATTTTCTTTCACTATTCCTTTTCTGTCCTAAATTCTATTTTGAGAGCTTCATCCCCTCCCCTTCTAACCACCATCCCCTTTTCTTACTCCTCTTTCTTCCTCCATTGCTTCTTCTCTTGCATTCTTGCACTCCCTCCCATTTCCCTATCATCACCTTTTTCTTTCTTCCAAAAATATTTTTTGATAAATCTATCCTGACCGGAATATGCATACATACGACTCTTTCTACTCTTGTTATAGTTAATGTTCTCCTCTTCCTTCTCCTCTTCCTTCTCCATCTCCATCTCCATCTCCATCTCCATCTCTATCTCCATTCATCATCTTCATCTTCATCTACATTCTTCATGTTTCATCTTCATATTCTTCTTTGTCATCTCCTTATCTTTCTCCTTCATCTTCCACCATCTTTTTCTTCTCCTTTTCTCTAGGTTTTTTCACATCTTCATACATTCTCTCCTTCTTTCATTCTGAACGACATATATGTACAAACGACTCTTTCTTCTTATCTTTTCTCTTCTCCTCCTCCTTCTTCTCCACCTTCTATTCCTTCTCCTTATCTTCCTTTTCCTTCTCCTCCTCCTCCTCTTCCTCCTCCTCCTCCTCTTCCTCCTCCTCCTCCTCTTCCTCCTCCTCCTCTTCCTCCTCATTATCCTTTTCATACTCTTCCTCCTCCTCCTCCTGGTTCTGCTCCTCCTTTCCATTGTCATCATCATCCACCACCTGAACCTTCTCCTTTTATTTCTTATTTTTCTAGGTCTTTTCTACATTATCGTCTTTTTCTAATTTTTTTCTACTTCTCGTCATTTTCTTCTCCCCATTCTCCTCCCCTCTTCCTGCTTCTCCTTCTTCTTTTTCTCCTATCTTTTTCTTCGTCTTCTCTACTTTCCCCCTTCTCTTTCTAATTTATTCTCATCCTCTCATCTCAGGTTAATTATTAGGTTAAATAAAAGGGTTATTTAATTATTCTTATATCAGATATCTCTATTAATAAATCTATCCTGAACATAAAGCACTCACGCAAGGCTTCGCTTCTTCTTCTTCCTTCTTTTCCTCCTTCTTCATCTCCTTTCTCTCCTCCTCCTCCTCCTCATCTATCTTCAGCTCATCTTCTCTCTATAGAAATTCTCGTCCTTAAACTTTTCTTTCAGATATCTCTTCTGATAAATTCAACCTGAACAAAAAGTTCAAGCTTAGCTTCCATCTTCTTCTTACTCCACCCCCTCCTCATCCTCCTTTTCTTCTTACTCCTCCTCCCGCTCCCCTCGTCATCATCGTCCTCCTCCTCCTCCTCCTCCTACTCAACTCCTTTTCTTCCTCCTCCCCCCTACCACTCCTCCTCATCATCCTCCTCCACCTCCTCTTCTACATCCTTTTCTTCCTCCTCCCCCTACTCCCTCCTCTTCCTCCTCCTTTTCTTCCTTCTCCTCCCACCCCTCGTCGTCCTTCTCCTCCTCCTCAACTCCTTTTCTTCCTCCTTCCTCCTATCACTCCTCCTCATCATCCTCCTCCACCACCTCTTCTACGTCCTTTTCTTCCTCCTTCTCCCCCTACTCATTCCTCTTCTACCCTTTCTTCTTTCTCCTCCCACCCCTCGTCGTCCTCCTCCTCCTCCTCCTCATCTCCTTTTCTTCATCCTCACCCCTACCACTCCTCCTCATCATCCTCCTCCACCTCCTCTTCCACGTCCTTTTCTTCCTCCTTCTATCCTATTCCCTCCTTTTCCTCTTCCTTTTCTTCCTTCTCCTCCCACCCCTCGTCGTCGTCCTCCTCCTCAACTCCTTTTCTTCCTCCTCACCTCTTCCACTCCTCCTCCTCATTCTCCTCCACCTCCTCTTCAACGTCCTTTTCTTCCTCCTTCTCCCCCTACTTTCTCCTCTTCCTCCTCCTTTTCTTCCTTCTCCTCCCACCCCTCGTCGTCCTCCTCAACTCCTTTTATTGCTCTTCACCCCCTTACCACTCCTCCTCATCCACCTCCTCATCCACCTCCTCTTCTACGTCCTTTTCTTCCTCCTTCTCTCCCTACTC
Organism: Conomelus anceps; assembly: GCA_948455865.1. Classification (NCBI taxonomy): domain Eukaryota; kingdom Metazoa; phylum Arthropoda; class Insecta; order Hemiptera; family Delphacidae; genus Conomelus; species Conomelus anceps. The sequence continues at coordinate 49,502,542 of OX418224.1, forward strand.
CTCCTCTTTCTCCTCCTTATCTCCCCTTCTTATTTTCCTCCTCCACCTATTCCTCCTCCTCCTCCTTCTCCTCCATTACATCCTTCACCTGCTCTTCCTTCTCCTTCTCCTTCTCCTTAATCACTCCTTCTCTACTACCTTTTCTCTTCCAACTCCATCCTCCCAATTACCAAACATTCATATCCACTTTGATATGTGTGCTCCGAATCAAAGCCGCCTGCTCGTTTGTCAGCACAGGAATTTTCGCAAACTTCACTCCACACGGCTCAATAACTTGCTGGGCCTATTTCGTTTATCCGGCCTGCCAGCAACCACTTACATGCATGTCATTCCACAGTTAAAGAGATGAAATGAATTTTCAGAAGTTGTAGGTACCTCCAAAGAATTCGCTCACTTCAAACGGCCGGATATTGCTTTCAATGCAAATTAAATGGGAGGCGTTCACCTTCTTTATCTCCTTTCAATTCATTTACCGTGGATTTTTATTCATTCGTCAGATATCTGTTTTGAAAAATTCATCCTGAACGATGCAGAAAGTAAATTACACCCTTGAACGACAAATTCGATTATATAAACAATATTCTAAGCCCAAAACAATTTCTTGAATTTTGAATTGGTTATCTTTTTATGTCAAATTATGAGTTGTACTATATTGTTACCTAGCACTTGAGGTTTATCTTAATAAGGCCTACAAATGAAACACCACTAGCAATATACTAGAGTGGTGTTGTATAAATATTTTAATTATAACATCATTATATTGCTAAATATTTATTCACGTAAGTTTAATTTCAAATTCCTTTGACTCTACAAATCACGCGATCAATGATGTCTTAAAAATTGGTAAATATTGATCATTGGACTTCCAATTTCAAATAATTTCAAATGAGTTCTGAAGAGAAAAATTTGAAACAGTTTTTTTAAGATGCACACATGTGTCTTCAAGTCAGAATCAAAGCAATCAAAATCAAATCAAATTTATTCAGATTCTTTAAAACACAAATACAATAAAAACAATAACAAAATTAGAACGCATTATGCCTGCAGAGGAAGTCCTGTGCGCAGGTGAGAGTTGCAAAAAAAAAATTCAAATATTATAAAAGATTTTATTACAAAGATGGTGGATGAAGAGGATACGAAAAAATAGAACAGTTTTATTTCAAGAGATCAATAACTTTTTAGGATGAAGCCCACATATGTCTGATACCTTGATTAGTTGGACCTACAGATTTAGGTGGGTTCCGAACCACGGAAAGTGATTTTATAGCAGATAACAGACTTGTTTTTGCTGGCCATTCCAATCGGTCACCCTTACGAAGAGGGTTCAGGAGTTTGTAGCTTATTTCTGTCTGATTGTAAAGATACCTGCTACGGCTCACGGCTATTCAGAAATGCTGCTAAGCTCTAACTTTTTGAGGGCCGTATTTATGAACGTTCCTTAAGTGTCTTTTGACTCGTGGGACTCTTCAACTGTAATGTGTATTTCTTTAGGCATTTCAAGAGTCCCTCGAGTCATTTGTTGACTCGAGTCAAATTTGTTGAATCATGTAATGTATTTCTATATGCATTTCAAGAGTCCCTCGAGTCAAGAGAAACTGAAGGAACGTTCATAAATACGGGTCTTTATGTTCAAACCCGCAAAATTTGAAATGTTTAGTAAAGCTATTAAGAGTTTTTTCTAAACGCACACACACACACAAACTAAACTTCGTTTTCATGAAACATGTGTGTATCAAAACAAACTCAATTCATGTTTACAACTACACACACACACACACACACACAAACTAAAACTTCGTTTCCAGGAAACATGTAAGTATATCAAAACAAATTCAATTCACGTTTACAACTAGAAAATCAGCCAGGTTAGAGACGCGGCAGTGAATTCAAACGCTAACTTTGCCTGGAGACTCTCTTTGAGCTGTCAGCTTTCGCTCTAGTGAAGCTGGACTCTAGCCGCTGCTCTTCAGACCTGTTTATTTCGGAAATAGCGAGTGTGCGTTGACAACGAACTGTTAAAGTTCCCTTTAATCGACCCTTACACCCCCCTTCCCCCTTACTTTGTGTACCCTCGCATAGCAGAAACAACCCTTTCGAGGTCGGGGACTCTCCCCCCCAAACATGATATAATCCCCCCTCTATGTCGTAGCTCCTTCACAGGAATTCCTCCTATCAAGTGGTCGGGGAGAGTTGCTGGGCCTCTTTTGGTGATGCTGTACGAACCACTCCTTCCCCACTCTTAACGTGATTAACAGAAATGACAGTCGTGCTGTAGGATTGTGCGGCTATGACATTCCTGGCAGTCAGCAACGGCCTCTCCAATTGTTTGTTAATATTATTTGAATCGTTGCTGGCTGAGAGAGAGGGAGATAGAATATTTGAGAGGGAAGAAGAGAATGACAGTAATTAAGAAGGAGGAGGATAGAGAATAGGTGAGAGATGAAGAGACAGGGGAGGATTGAATCTTCTTCGCCACCTTTTTATCCTCCTTCACACTTATCTTTCTTCTTCTTCTCCTCCTTCTCCTCTTTCTTCTTCTCCTTCATGTCCTCCTCCTTCTTCCCTTTCCCTTCTCCTCCTTCTCCTTATTCTCCTTCTCGTCCTTCACCTTCTTCTCCTCCTTCTCCTCCTTCTCCACCTTTCCTCCTTCTCCTTCTTCATCTCCTTCTCCTTCGCCTTCTTAATTGGTAAGAGATGGAATGGATTCTAAGTAAGAAAGAGAAACGGAAGAAGCGAATGTCTGTTATTGAGTGAAAGGGGTTGAAAAAATATATCTTGGAGTTGAAAGAACAAGAATGAGAAAAAAAAGCGAGACTGTGTTTGTATAAGAAAGGGAGTGGGAATGAGAACGGCGAATAGGAGTTGGAGGAAGAGGAGGAGTTGGTAGGGAAGGAGGATTTGGAGGATGAGTATAAGGAAGAGGAAGAAGACGATGGTGATGATGATGATAATGATGAGGTGGATGAAGAGGAGGAGTAGGAGGAGGAGGAGGAGGAGGGGGAGGGGTAGGAGGTGGAGGAGGAGGTGGAGGGGGAGGAGGAGGAGGAGGAGTAGGAGAAGGATTATTAGGAAGAGAAGGAAGAAAAGGAAGGTGGAAAAAGAATTAAGGAAGAGGAGTTGAAGGTGGATGAGAAAGACAAGGAGGAGAGTAGGAAGAAGAGAAGAACGAAGAATAGCTGGATGAGAAGACCAAAAAGGATAAGGTGGATGAAGAAGAGAAGAGAGAGTAGGACGATGAGGCAGAGGAGGTGCAGGAGAAGGAAGAGAAGGAGGAGAAGGACGAGAAGGAGGCGAAGGAGGAGAAGGATGAGATGGAGAAGAATGAGATGGGGGAGAAGGAGAAGGAGAAGGAGGAGAAGGAGGCCAAGGAGGAGAAGGAGGCCAAGGAGGAGAAGGATGAGATGGGGGAGAAGGAGGAGGAGAAGGAGGAGGAGAAGGATAAGGAGGAGAAGGAGGAGAAGGAGAAGGAAAATAAAGAGACGGAGGAGAAAGAGGAGAAGGAGGAGGAGCAGGAGGATGAGAAGAAGTAGAAGGATGATGTATTAGTGAAGTGAAGTATTAGGAGTTGGAGGTGGATGAGAAAGACGAGGAGGAGAGTAGGAAGAAGAGGAGAACGAAGAATGAAAAGACCGGAGAGGATGAGGTGGAGGAGGAAGGGAAGAGATAGTAGGACGATGATGAGGAAGAGGAGGTAGTGATTGACGTTGTTCGCCTCGAAGTACACTTGCACTGAATAATAATCTCTCGTCGTGCCGGAATATTTAATTATTTTCATTTGCAGTTTGATTGCAGTGGGATTCAAGACTGAATTATTATTAATTTTACAGAGGCATTTTAAATTGAGGCATTATTGAAATAGTGGTGTTTCCCAGCATGATTTGAACGTTTAGGTGTTTCGGTGATAAGTTTTGATAAACATTTAGTGATGGAGATTAACAAATTTTTCTCGTTCATTAAGACAACCGTGTTTTCATATTAAATTGAGGAAAGTAAACGTTTAAGCGCTTCAAAAAATTTTTAATAATTATTTAATTGAGGAAATTATGGAGTTTTCCAGTTTATTGAGGAAATTGCGTTCCTCTTATCAAAATATGGAGAGACTGGGACTGTTCAATTTCATACAAAAGTTTTAAGCAACGTGTTCAAGAAGGTCCAAGTATTTCTAGAATTAGAGACGGTGTTGAACTTTCTGTTCCGGTTCTCACTAACAGATATTAATATTAATAATTAATCAATATCAATATATAATATCTATAACAGGCCTATTAGTGTTATTACTTGAGTAATAATTATTTTTATATAGATAGCACTAATTACAGTATCAGATATACTTTCTTTAGGGAAGTGATAGCCGCGAACCGTAGCAGGTATCTGTTCAATCAGATAGAGATAACCTACGTTCTCGTAGGTCCTGTTTGTAACGGAGACCGATTAGATTGGCCAGCAAAAGGACACTGTTTTCTGCTGTAGAATCACTTCCCGGTGGTTCGGAACCCACCTAAAACTGTAGGTCCAACTCATTACCCATGCACTGGTCTCAAACCTATGTGGGCTTCATCCTCCAAGAAAAAAAAACACTACTATTTTCACTACTACAGTATTCCCCGACTATTATAATACTTTTTCATTACTGTATAACTATTATTAAAAAATAGAATTAAGACCGCAACAATGGGCTTTGAAATTTAAAACATATTCATCAAGTATCATATTATACTTCACAAACATATCACTTCACAGAAACATATAAAACCGTAAACAAAATTGACTAGGTGAGATTTATAAGGGTATTTCTAAACGGCGGTCATTCAAAGCTCATTACATTATCAATATTACTATGAAATTATATTTGTAACAGGAAAGTTAACTTTAAAAATTAACTTTGTAACACATCACTTCATCTATTACCTAGGTTTAAAATACTTCAATAAGTTGCCTTTGTACAATAAACAAATACTTAACCCATTATTGATAGCTACATGTGGTTAATAAATAAATAAATAAATAATTTTATTTCTCAATAAACAACAACGGTACAACAATCTTCAACAAACACAAGTACATAAGAAATACATTGTGATATTCATTGAGAAAGTAGGCACTCCCGAGAATAGCCTATAATATTCTAACTATTAGAAGCCTTCAGTTCGGAGCCCACCTAAAATTGTAGGTCCACCATAATTATTATACGTAACATGGTTCACACGGCGAGGTGGAACTACCCGTGAGTGTCTCCCCACCAATAAAAGACATACGCTTATTTTTTGTAGCATCAGAAGAACTGAACACTAATACGGTCAATAATTGACCGTAATATAATAAATATAATTCTTATATAATATAAATAATATTTATTCATATTCATTCATTATAATTATCATAAATTATTATATTCGCAAATCTTATGCGACATTCACACACCAGTAATTCCATCATGAATAAAAAATTACAAATGAAGGTTTAAATACCTGCGTTTTGGTATCCAATAATAGGATACCTTATTACCTTATTATAATTGGCTCTTAAATCTAAACAAAATTCAAAATTATGTCAACTTTCTCTGGACTATTGGACTGTGTTAGTGCTCCGTTTTTAAATTCAACTCCTAAATTGATATTTTTGTTTTGGAATGAATCAGTGATTGTATTTGAAGTGAAATTCCTAGTTCAACTTGGACATAACCTAAAATTTGGATTTTTCATTTAAAAATTTGTAAAGAAAGCAGTTATGGGCTATGCCTGTTGTATCTTTACTTGATTGTGCTATGTGTTATAAATAAATAAATGAATGAATAAATGAATAATTATATACCTTGGATACTTATTGGATACCAAAACGCAGGTATTTTAACCTTTATTCTTATTAACTGGTATCCAGAGGCTGAAGAATTCAATATGAAAAATTACAGTTCTGAGAAAGATTTTTTCCACTGACAAAATGAGCAAAAATGTCATGGAGAACATAACTTTGATGATATGATGATAATGATGATTTTCCGCCAGTCTCCAAGCTAACAACTCCACCCACATTTGCATGCGAGCAAAATATTCTAAAAAATAATATTTTTAATTTCTTCCCCAACCGTAAAACAACTGCATTTTGTTGAATAATAACACACGTCCACCCTGCAGCGGGCTACAATTTCCTGTTGTAGTAACAGCTACTTAGGGGCGGTCGAAAGCACCGGACGGACGGACGGACATTTGCAGAACAGTTGTTGTCGGATTCAGCGTTGCGTTACTACCTCGGCCTCCCTCCGACCCCGCCACCGCTACGTTTCAACGCAACGGAATAACGTCAACCCCGGTCACGGTTGGTGCGTTTTTTCCAACAACCTGGTAGAGGTTGATATTTCTTCTAGTTCTTGTTATTTTCCTTCATTCTTCATCTCTTTCTTTGTTCTCCTTTTTTCATATTCGTCTTCTCCTTCTTCGTCTTCTCATTTTTATTTTCTTGTTTGTCTTCCCCTGCTTTATGCTCATTCATCATCTTCCCCTTCTTCTGCTTCTTCTGTTTCCTCTTTCTTTCTTCTTCTCCTTCTTGTTCTTCTTCTTATTTTGTTCTCCTCCTCTTCTTCATCTTCTGCTTAGACTTTTTTAATTTCTTCTTCGTCCTTTTTAATTTCTTCTTCGTCCTCCCCTGCTTTATGTTCATACATCATCTTCCTCTTCTTCTGCTTCTTCTGCTTCCTTTCTTTCTTCTTTTTATTCTCCTTCTTGTTCTTCTTCTTATTTTGTTCTCCTCCTTTTCTTCGTCTTCTGCTTGGACTTTTTTAATTTCTTCTTCGTCTTCCCCTGCTTTATGCTCATTCATCATCATCTTCCTCTTCTTCTGCTTCTACTTCTGTTTCTTTCTATTCATCTCCTCTTTCTTTCCTCTCCTTCTTCTTCTGTTCTATTCTTCTTCTTCTGCTTATTTCCTTCTCCTTCTTCTTTTCTTCTTCTTCTTTTTCTTCTGCATATTTTCTTCTCCTCCTTTTTCTTCCTGGTTTTCTTGTTCTTCGTCTTTTTTCCCTCACCTTCTTCTTCTTATCTCCTTTTTATTTCCTCCCCTGCTCCTTCTTCTTCATTATCGTTATCTTCCTCTTCTCCTTCTTAAACTCCCACTTCACACTTCTTCACACCTCTCACCACCGTCATTTTCCTCTTCTACATCCTTCTCTCTTACTTCTCCATCTTCATCTTCTTCTTTCTCTTCTCCTCCTCCTCCTTCTTCCAGCTTCTGTACCTTCTCCCTCTCCTCGTTCTTCCTTTTCTCCTTAATTTTCATTTTTTCTCCTTTTTTCTACTTCTTTTCCTTCTTCTTCTCCTACTTCCTTCTTCGCCTTATTCTTGCCCTCCTTCTCCTACAACCTGCTTCCTCTTCTTCTTCTCCTTCGTCTTCTCCTCCTCCTTCTTCTTCTTCTTCTTCTTCTTCTTCTTCTTCTTCTTCTCCTTCTTTTCTTCTACTTTGTCTTCTTCTGAAATTATTTTGATTTAAACTCTATTCTTCCACCTATATGTGGTTTTTTCGGCTGCCGATGGGACCCCAGCTAAAGGACAGTGGTCATCAGCCCGCAATGAAGGAGAATAAAGAGGAAGAAAAGGAAAAAGGGAAGTTAAAAGTGAAAAAAAATTGAAAAAATAAGAGGATTTGAGTATTGAGAGGAACTAGAAGAAACATTCGTGAAGTATTAGCAAGACAAGCAGTAACAGTATAACGGTTACAGAAAGAAGCAGTTGAAGAGGGAAAATTGAAAGAATAGTGTAAAAGATAAAGTGGAAGGCAGTAAGAAATTAAAGAATCCAAAAAAAGTATAAATAGATAGAACTCTTGAAAAAGAAGTTCGAAGGGGGAGTTGAGAAATGAAAGAAGGAGCAAGAAATGTGGACAAAGAAAGGGGAGAAAGAAGAAATGGGAAAATAATTGGGAAAAAAAGGATAAGAAGAAGAAAGGGAAGGAGAAAGAGAAGAAATAGAAGAATAAGAAGAAAACGAAATTAGGCAGAAGAGACAGAAGGAAGTAAAAAAAAGGTGAGAACGGCAAGATGTAGAGAAGTGAACTCATCAAAAGTATGGGAAGAAGAAGAGAAGGTGAAATGAGAATGATAACAGAAAGAAGAGGATTGAAGAGGAATAGAAAAGGGAAAAGGTGTAAGAAAATAAAAAAGACGAGGATGCCAGAAAATTATGGTAGCAACATGAAGTTGAAAGAGGAGGAAAGATGGTAGGAGGAGAGGATAGAAGAAGAAAGAAAAGAGGAACTAGGAGAAAAAAGAGGAAAGTAGATAGAAGAAGAGACTGGGAAGTAGAAAGAGAAGGTGAAAACGGCAAGGTGTAGAGAAGAAAAGTTATCAAAAGTATGGGTTAAAGAGGAGAATGATAACAATAAGAAGAGGAATAGGAAAGTTGTAAAAAAAAGAAAAAGTGAAGGATGCCAGAAAAATATGGTAGGAACATGAAGTTGAAAGAGGAGGAGTAAGTAGAGGAAGAAGAAGGTGATCTAGAAGAGTGAGGTAAAGAAGTGAGAGTGAACAAGAGAGTGAAATAGAAACAGGATAAAAGAGCGTTGATAATTATTAAAATGGATCCGAAACAGAAACACACAGGAAACGGGAAGTTGTGTTGCGGAGTGAAAATACATGGTCGTTATAATACACTCTTACTTACTTACTATAAAACTACACGCTTGGTTGGGTCACTGTTTTATGGGGGGGGGGGGGGCAAGGGGGAATTCCATGCGGACATAGGGGTTGAAAGAGACGGTTAAAACACACCAAAGCACCTGCCCTATTATTTTGTTTTTACTCTTACCTCCACCCCCCCCCTTTCCCCTCATCAACACCACACACTGCAAAAAGCGACTAGAAGTTCACTCAATGTGAAAAAGGGGTTTCACTACACACTAGGCTAAGTATAGAAACCAACTGCACTTGTGAATATTTTACAATTTAAATATTGTGGACTTGAGAGAATTTCACGCAAGCGTTACTGAAATTCTAGTTTGTTGATTTTGGAACAGTAATTTAATTACCCAATTCCAGTAATGTAAACATTACTAAGTATACAGTCATCTCTAGAGGTTGTACGCAATTGTCAAAGGATATACAAATTCCGTCGCAAACTCAAATTATTATAAATGAGCTTAAAATAAGACCAGAGATGTATGAACCCCAACTCAAAGCACAAGTTCAAATTAAATCATACTAATGCTCAAATTATATTGGTTAATAATTTGTACACCGCACAAGTTTCAGGTTTCAAGTAGTGTTTCAAAGGAAATATGTTGTGTGCTCTGTGATATCAAGCTCACTAAGCACTAATTATTCGGAAATGCACTAATTGGGACCAGATCTATGCTTTGCTGGTGAATTTATCAGTCAAATTCCAGGAATATCGTTTCACGAATAGGAAAACAACACGAATTTTCAGCCTAATTAAAGCCAGTTCTGTTAAGTCCCAAATTGAGATTGACATTTGGAAGATAGTGTGGTATATCACCTTTATTAATAGATGTAGCTGTGACAACACCGTATTTTAGATTCACGAACCCCGATGTCCTTTAAAAGGTTAATCAAGAATCTATTCAGAAATACATTCCAGAATTTTATATGGGCTTGTGCATTAGACCAAAAATATTTGAGTCACTTTGTTAAGTACTTATTACTCTATTGTTACTATTTGTTGTCTTCTTTCTATGCAGTGATATTGTGGAAGATATCCATCATGAATAATAATACTTTAAGTTGCCACAACCACATTTATTGAACACAGTGAGATACTAGTTTCAGTTGCTATACCATTATCAATCTCAAACTAAAACTAAAGTACAGAGTAACTTAATATATGCTGAACACGGAATGATACTATTGGCTGAGGGAGAAAGTGACTCTGATACGCTGACCTTCATTGAAGGTACGTGATTGGCTGAAGGCCAAAACAGGACATGCCCACTGGTGGGAGGAGCAACAAGCAAACACCTTTGACACTTATTTTTGCTTGTTGCTCTTCCCTCCAGTGGGCGAGTCTTGTTTTGGCCTTCACCCAATCACAGACCTTCAATAAAGTTCAGCCTATCAGATGCACTTTCTTCCTCAGCCAATAGTGTTTAGTATATATTAAGTTACTCTGTGCTTTAGTTTTAGTTTGTTTGAGATTGATAATGGTGTAGCAATCGAAACCAGTATCTCACTGTTTTCAATATATGTGGTGAGACAACTTCAAGTTATTATTCATTATGACTTCTTTGTATACAGTAGATACATGTTCTGTTCAAGTTAATCACTCTTTCTTCAACTTAAAATTATTAAGTTACACCAACAGGATTTTTTATAGTATATAATTATATAATATACCAGATATGTGACTATTTGTATCAATTTAGGTTTATTTTTTTATATTTGTAATATATTTGATCGTGTTTTTGCAATAAAATATTATTTATTCATGGGAATTTGAATTTACATTGAATTTGAATTTTGATGAATAATTTTGGGATCACTAGACACACTTTAAATAAAAAGAGGTTATGGGAAACATGGTGGAGCTACTATTTTATGTGGCTTCCGAACCACCGGGTAAGTGATAAGAAAGTTTCTTAGTTCTCAATATTTTACGAATCTGGGTTACAAATTATTAAAAAAAATGTAATACGATTATCTAACTTTAATGTTTAAATTTAATTAAAAACACTTCCTATCCGCCATTGATATAGAACTAATAAATAGAAATCGTTATAAACCTCAAAAGGCGAAATACTAGAACTATTCAAAAATCCAAATTCTCTGAGAATCAGACAATGCTTTTTCTAGTGACATGGAGGAGTTTCAGAGATCTCCATCAAGAGAGAGAAGTTGAAGTTCTTACAATCAGGTGAGAAATGCAATCAATGAACTCTCAGACGCACACACGCGAGCACTCAAACACACAATCAAGCCGCCATTGTTTCTCAAGGGCGGTGTTCTATTGCGCTACAACAAATAATAATGGAGAACAAAGATGGGGGATGCGGTTGACGTAAGGGAGAGAAAGAGATAAAGATAGGTGAGGGTGAGAGAATACAGAACTGACATTGGTTCTGATAAGTTGGGGTACTACACATAAGAGTGCAGCACCGGTACAAGATGCTTTAATTGCTTCATCACTAGAAGATAGGAGCAAGACCTGTCAACACCTGATGTGATGTGTGATGTAAGTCTGTATCTATAGTCTTCTACTTTTCCTTATTCTTCTTTTTTCTTTTCTTTTCCTTCTTTTTCTTCCTATTTCCTCTTCTTTTCCTTCTTTTCTTCCCATTTCTTCTATTTCTTCCTTTTTCTATTCTTTTCCTAATTCTTCTTATCCTAAAACTTCTACTTCGTCATTTTTCCTTTTCTTTTTCTTCCTTTTCCTCTTCTTTTACTTCTTTTCCTTCTTATTTTTCTACTTCTTTTTTTCTAACATTTCTAGTTCATCTATTTGTATGTCTTCTTCTTACCCTTTTTCTTTCATATTATTCTTCTCCTTTTCCCTTTCATTTATGTATCTTGCTTTCCTTATTCTTCTTCTTAATCTTATGCCTGCTACTATTTTTCTCCTTTTTTCTTTTTTCCTTTGTCTCTATCATTTTTTCCTTATCTTTCCCTTCTTCATAATTTTCCTGTTATTTTCCTTCTTCGCCTTCTTCTTTTCCTAATTTCTCTTACTTTGATACTTGTACTTCTTTATATTTGAACTCCTTCTTTCCCTTCATCTTTCTTATTCTTCTTCTCCTTTTCCTTTTTATTTTTTCCCCCTTTTCTTCTTACATTTTTCCTCTGCTTTCCCTTTTTATTCCTTCTTCTTTCCCTCTTATTTTCATTCTTCTTCAAATTATTCTTCTACTACTCCCATCGCCTTCATCTTTTTTTCTTTCTCCATCTTCATGTTTTTCCTCTCGTCCCTCTCCTTCATTTCTCTATTTTCTGCCCCTCGCTCTTCCTTCCACTACTTCTTCTACTTTTTCTACAGCGTTTTCAACCTCCTCCTCCTCTTCTTCTTCTCCTTCTTCATCCTCCCCTTCTTCTCCACCGCCTCCTTTTTTCCTTATCATTTTCATCTTCTTTATTACCTTGTTATTCATTGTCTTCCTTTTTCTTTTTCTTCTTCTTCTTCATTTCTCAACAGTTGAACAGTTAAATTGTTCAGTGATCTTCACTTGTTTATAGTGTTCAAATTTGTAGCCTTTAAGCAAGAAATAATCACTTAATTTTCTCGGGTGACGTTTTTTAGTTGATCTGAATTTTTTGTTCCGACTAACCTCTGGACAAAATAGCATTGTCAGCATTTATGAATGTAGCAGTATTAGACATCTGTTGCATCTTTGCATTCATCGTTATATTGTCTGTATAAATAATTTTCTTAAACTTTCCAATTTTACATTTTTCTCGACACTCACATTTATACTTTACCAATTTTCCATCCTTCTCCTTTTCCCATTGCCGCCTGCTTTTTCCCCAACTTTCTTTTTTATTATAGACTTCACATCTCTATCTTGTTGTTATCCTCACGCTTTACATCAACTTTTCCCACCTTTCTCCATCCCCTCCCCCCCCCCCCCCTATTAATCAATATTTTCTTCTCGCTTTCCGTTAATTTTCAAAGCCAATATAACTTCAACAGCAAAATAAAGATGTTGGGAATGACTTTTACGTTACGTGACCTGCCACCATGGATTAGATAATCAGATACACATTAGCTTCATCTTTCCCCTTCCTTTCCCCTTCCTTTTCCCCACATTCCACACATCCGCCCCTTACCGTACCAACCAATAACAGCCTTTTCGACGCTAATGTTTTCCTTAGCAGAGGAACGAAAAAGTACCAACATGAGTTGCCTAGCTACCTTGAAGTGAGCACGTACAGAAATGAAATAATAGTGAGAAAAGTTGAAAACGGAGAAGGTAGGGGAGTGGAAGAGAACGAATTAGAAGATGGAGGAGATGGAGGAGGAGGAGGAGGAGGAGGAAAAAATATAAAGAAGAAGAAGAAAGAAGAAAGAAAAGGAAAAGAAGTAGAATAAAAAAGGGAAGGGGAAAGAAGAAGGAGAAGACGAAGGAGAAGACGAAGAAGAAAAAGAAGAAAAAGAAGAGGAAGAAGAAAGAAGGAATAAGGAAGAATAAGAAATGAGAAATAAGAAATAAGAAATAAGAATTAAGAAATAAGAAATAAGAAATAAAAAATAAAAAAGAAGAAAGAAGAAAAAAGAAAAAAGGAGAAAGAAGAAAGAAAATAAAAGAAAGAAGAAGAGGAAGAAGAAAGAAGAAGAGGAAGAAGAGGAAGAAGAAAGAAGAACTATAAGAGAATGGACAAAAGGATAAATGGCCAGTACTGAGCCGCCCTAATCAGTGCCTGAGATAGAGCTGCTGGCATACAAGTAGACAGTCTACTCTCTACTGGACAGCAGTCTCATTGTCTTGGCTCTACTCTCTGTTGTGTGCAAACTCTCTAGACAGGAAATTACCACGCGCACTGTGTGGTGTGAAAAGGCCCCGGCCAAAGAAAATTGCGCCAACGAAAAGCACCCAGTGTGAGACGGGCGGCAGATAGGTGAGAAAGTATTGTGGCCAAGAAGGGAAAACCAAGAATGTGGATCATAAGGCAGGGAGGCGACAAAAAATACCACTACTACCCTTATGACCTCCACCTCATCCACTCCAGCCCCACCACACCTCCTTTATACTCTTCCTCCTCCTACACCCCCTCTTCTACACCTGCTCCTTCTCATCCTCTCCTCCTCATCATCTTCTTTATATTCCTCATTCTCTTTCTTCTCTCCTTCTTTTCTTCTCTCCTCTTCCCCATCCTCTCCTCCTTCTCCTCATCCTCTCCTTTATACTCCTTCTTCTCCTCCTTCTCCTCGTCCTCTCCTTCTCATTTATATTCCTTCTTCTATTTCTCCTCCTCTTTATACTCTTTCTTCCCTTTACTCCTTACTCCTCTTTCTCACCTTTCCTTCTCATACAGGGAGCCTCCTAAGAGGGGAGGCTCTTCAACATCTGCTCCTTCTCATCTTCTCCTCCTCCTCATCATCATCTCCTTTATATTCCTCATTCTCTTTCTTCTCTCCTTCTCTTTCCCATCCTCTCCTCCTTTTCCTCATCTTCTCCTTTATACCTCTTTTTCTCCTTATCCTCTCCTTCTCATTTATATTTCATCTTATCCTTCTCCTCCTCTTCCTCTCCTGCGACTCCTCACCTTCTCCTACTCCTCCTCATCTTCTCTTACACGTTCTCATCCTCGACTGCTACTCCTCATTCTTTCCTCCTCCTCCTCATCCTCTCTTGCTACTCCTCATCTTCGTCTTCTCCTCCTCCTCATCATCTCCTACTCCTCTTCAGCCTCTCCTCCTGCTTCTCATCTACTCCTTTATAATCAATCCTCCTTCTCCAGCAACTCCTCATCCTCTTGTGCTACACCTCTTATTCTCTCTTCCTCCTCCTCCTCCTCCTCCTCCTTTTTTCTTTATACTTCTCCTTTATACTCCTCCTCCTGTTCCACCTTCTCATCCTCTCTTGCTCCTTCTCATCCTCTCTTGCTCCTCCTCATCCTCTCCTGTTCTTCCTCATCTCTTTTATACTCCTTCTCCTCCTGCTTCTCATCATCTCCTCCTACATACTCCCACTTCTTCTACTCCTCTCCTGCTTCACCTCATCTTCTACTTCTTCTCATCATCCTTCCCTCATATCTCATTTATCTCCATTATTCTCCTTCTCCTCCTTCTCTTCATCCTTCCCTCATGTCCCATTCTTATATCCTTCATACTCCTCCATCCTCTTCTACTTCTCTTCATCCTCTTCCCATATCCCATTCATCTCCCTCCTTCCCATGTGTCACTCAGCCGAGAAAAAAGCGCGAAATTCAAAGAGTATCCGCTGGATGATTAATTATGCACCCGAAGGGGCAACGGCAGAGCGCCTGTAAAGCATTTTAAGAAAAATGATACCTTTTTATCAACAACGACGTTAATACGATGTGATCTATTGGCTGGACGCCCAGGTCCAGAGAGATGCGGTGCTCAGGTTCTGACATCTAAATCGATAGCATCGCGTATCAATTTACAAAACCTTATCAACTTGACAACTTATCGATATCAACTTGGGTATAGTAGAGAAAAATTCCCTGATGCGTTAAAATGTTTTATGCATGGAGATTTCAACGTGTTTCACAACAATAATTCATAAATATTATTTATGATTCAAAAAAGAGATATTGCGAGAAATAAGAAGTACATGGAAAAATAATAAGTACAAGAAAATCAAGCAGATAAAAAACACAAAGGAGATAGAGAAGAAGAGAAAGAGGAATAAAGAAGCAGAAGAAGGAAGACGAAAAATAGGCAACTAATAATAAACGCATTATATTATCATGTATGGTTGTTTTGGTTCTAGATTATAAAGGTTATACAGCTCATAAAGACTAAATATGATTGGATGTTGTCTGAGAGCTCTTGACGAATAAGAGACGACCATGATCTAGGAGGTCAAAGATAGAATATGATGGGTTCTGATACTTGGGAGGAGCTCCCAACACAGTGGGAGGAGCTTCCAACACAGTGGGAGGAGCTTAAATCATATGTGTTGGACCAATTTAACACCCTCCCAATATGATTGACTGCTGCCTGAAAGCTCTTGACCAATAAGAATAAGAGTTGACCATAATCTACGAGGTCAAAGATAGAATATGATTGATTCTGACACTTGGGAGGAGTTACCAATAAAGTGGGAGGAGCTTCAAAATCAGTCTAATCTGTTAGACTATTCTAACACCCGCACAATTCTGTAATCACTAGTTCAGCCGTAAATATCCACCTCAGTGAAACTTTAATGAAAGCTTGTTGGTTTTAAGTTTGAAAATTGTTCTTCTTTAGGTTATGAGCGAGATGGAAGCAATAATTACAAGTGAAACAAGGTTACCCAGTAACCCAGGTACAATGAATGAATGAAGTGGTCGGGACTACTCAAACGATTAATTATTCTCTTTCAAGCAAGAAGGCTCTTGTCAATATAGCCTAATAGGCAACTGGTCACAGGTACATATATAAGCGATTATAGTGTATATACCTGTATATAGGAAGGCTACCAGGCTCATCTTCCTAATAACAACGCCTGCGGCCAAAATATTATCGTTCCTTCTGCATTCGGGTAGCACGATAATTACCACTTTTATTCAGATTCATAGTCTGAAATATTTCGAGTAACGGTTATTTACAAACTCTCATTTATCAGTTCAACTTCTCTTGCTTCTCAGACTGACTACGATAATGAATGTTTCTTTGTTTATCTACAGATATCAAAGGATATTTTCTTTTACCTCTTCTTCCTCTCCTCTTCCTTCTTCTTTTTTTCTTATTCAAGTGGTTGAAAAAAAAATAATAATAATAAATAACAATATTGATTTCACATAATCAACTAATTAATTGTTTCCTATTTACGATTTTGACCAGAGAGGTTTAAAATTTAATTGACAACAGATGGATTTTATTTGACTTTAACTGGTTAAATTCAATCATAGTCATAGTACCGTGAATGAAATAAGGTACTGTTTAACAATTTGATGAAAAATAAATTTACACTTGCTTCAATAACCGAACGGGAAGTGATAGCCGTGAGCCGTAACAGCTATGTGTTCAATCAGATTAGATATAGATAAAAATTAAGATCAGATATTAACTGAGAAAAATTTCTTTTTTTAGTTTTAAGCGATGTTGTGGCACTGTTCGAATGCACTTGTACATGAAGATTATTTCAATTCCATAAGCAACGCTCTCCTGGAACCTCTCTGTAAGGGTGGCCGATTGGATTGGCCAACAAAAAATACTCTGTTCTCTGCTGTAAAATCAGTTTCCGTTGGTTCGAAACCAACCAAAATTGATGTCAATCATGTTTTCAATAACATGGCTCAAACGGCGTGGCGTGGTGGAACTACCCGTAAGGGTCTCCGCACCAATAAAAGACATACGTATTTACTTTACCGTACATTTCTGTTGTTAATGCAAGTTCTTATTCATACTTACTCGGTACATTGATATGAATCAAAAATTCAAATGATGATGAAAACAAACTAAGAAGAAATTCAATCAAAGTTATTATTTTTTTTCGGAGGATGAAGCCCATATAGGTCTGAGACCTGTGCGTGGGTAATTAATTGGATGAAGATGATTGATGAGTTGGACCTAAAGTTTTAGGTGGGTTCCGAACCACCGGAAGTAAACCCGACAGTGGAGAAGCAACAGAATAACTGTCTAGGTGTCTGTGTCCAAAAATATCAATACTGTTTCTACGTGTTGTATGAATTATATATATATATATAATGAATAAAAAAAATTGACGAATTATATAAATTGTAGATTTAATGAATATTATAGCCTGATTTTCCGATCTACGATTTTTGTCGAGATGAATTACCACAACATTGTAGCACACAGTAGTTGAAAACTAATTCCGCTCTTAATGATTGCAGTTGATTCTAGCTCTTATCAAATTTAATCAAATCCATTTGCTCGAAAGGAAATTCATTTGGACAGTGGAGAGATGCAATCACGAAATAGCTGACTATGCTATTGTTGCGAGTTCAAAGGGATAATCGGACACTGTTTTGAAAGCCACAAGGGATTCGGGTTTTGAGTTCCAGTTCGAGTTTGGGTGTTCATTGACGGCTTTGCACCGTCCATTGGTCCTAATCCACATCGGTCGTCAGTCCATCAATATTCAAAAGCTTGATGAATGTGCGTAGCCCCCTTCATGACCCCCCCCCCTGAGCACTCTGCGACACGACATAAATCAGCCGAGAGACCTTTTTCAGCTCTCATCTCCCTTCTATAGGAGCTACAGGATAGATTGGTTTTCAATAAAATTTCGCTTGACCCGATTTTAAAAGATCTCACGATTGGTTCTTGAATCAAAAAGTGATTGTTTCGGAGGATGAAGCCCACATAGGCCTGAGACCTGTGCGTGGGTAATGAATTGGATGACGCTGATTGATAAGTTGGACCTACAGTTTTAGGTTGGTTCCGAACCACCGGGAAGTGATTTTACAGCAGAGAACAGTCTTTTTTGCTGGCCAATCCAATCGGTCACCGTTACAAAGATGACCCAGAAGTTTCGTAGCTTATCTATGATTGAACAGATACTTGCTACGGCACTCGGCTATCACTTCAGGTGGAAAGTTGGATAGCTTAAATGATTCAATGCCAGTTGTTACAAGCCTTTTTGCTTAAAAAGTTTGATTCAGGTTTGAAAGTATATAGTGAAGTTCTACTTGAATCAGCCTATGCTCTTGACATCTTTGTGAATTCACCTCTTTCCGTCTTCTACACTCCTTCATTCTTTCAGAAGAGGCTTTTTTCTAATCATCGGACATCCCTTTACCTGTTCTACGCTTGTGCTTTTCCTGGAATCTTTCATTTTGGGTTTTCAAAATATTCCTGTTACTGTTTTTGATTATTCCATCTGTTATATTCAGCTCATTTAAATCATCCAGGACTTAATAGTTATTATAATTATTATAATAATATTGTTATTATTAATCAGCATGAAACAGACAAAATGAAAGTACGATTAAAGATCACGAATCAATATTTGGCAGCAGCTATGTAATCTGGGCCCTCTTTGTAGGGGTGACCGATTGATTGGGCAGCAAAAATCAATTCCCGGTTGTTCTGAACCCACCTAAAACTGTAGTTCCAATTGATCAACTGTACGTTCAATCACCATAATCCAACTCATTACCCACGCACAATTCTCAAACCTATTTAGGCTTCATCCTCCAAAAAAAATTATTTCTGACTGACTGCTATTCCTGCGGTCACGGATTCGATTCCCGTTAAGCCTAGAATATTTTGTGCTATCCTTCACCTCATTACCCTTTCTCTATTACTGTTTTTCCCTTTTCTATTCCTCTTTAATCCTCTTCTTACTGTTATCATTATCATTTCACTTTCTCTTCTTCTACCCATACTTTTGCTGAGTTCTGTTCTCTACATCTTGCCGTTTTCACCTTTTTTTACTTCCTTCTGCCTACTTTCAACTTTCGTTTTCTTCTTATTCTTCTACTTCTTCTCTTTCTTCTTCCATTTCTTTTCCCATTTCTTCTTTCTCCCCTCTCTTTGTTCACACTTCTTACTCCTTTCATTTCTCAACCCCCCTTTGTAATGAGTCTCAGACTTATGTGCTGGCCATCATAAGTAAACGTACCGCGATCTGTATTGAACGCGTGGAAGGTCTTTCAATGAAACATATATCAAGAAATCCTGATAAAAAGACGGGAAATAGGTAATTGTGATAAATATTGTTCAGTGCAGATCTTCGATCTTCTTGTGGCAGCTCGGAGAGTAACATAAACACCCAGGTCAGGGTTGTAGATCAAGAGCAAATGAAGATTCATACACGTCGAGCTAAGGAGGTATGAGCTGAGGAAGGCCATAAATACGCAGAGCTCACATGCCACTTACTTGCATTGCTGCAGCCAAATACAAATAGACCTAGGCTCTATGCACACCAGCTATTATTTGTTGCGCCAGAGAGAGAGAGAGTGAGAGGGGTGAGAGAGGGTGTGAGAGAGAATGATAGAGGTGGTTTGTTCAATCCCTCTCCTTTTTTAACAGACAATTTCAACTCTGCCCGCAAACCGAATAAATGGCATGGAACAAACCGTGAAATAAGGTGCGATCTTTTTCTTCTTATTATTATTCTTTTCCTTCTTCTTCTTTCCCTAGTTCTCTTTCTTCTTCTGATTTTTTTCATAATCTTCTTGATAAGCATGGTTCATGATATATAGGTCATTTCACTATTTGGTCCATGGTATATGTTGGGAATTTGAAAACAAAGATGTTCCTATAAGGGTCAAGTTAAACATGTAACAATAATAGACCAGTTACAAAAGCAGTTGTTTATCGTAGTGTTTTTGTTTATAATACCAAAATAAAGCAGTTTTTTATCGTATCATTTTTGTAAAACAATTTTTATCGTAGGGTTTTTTATTAAACCATAATAAATATAACACATTTACACATGTAATTTGCTCCTCACGTTCTACCCACAATAAACTATTATGCATCGAGAATGTTCTTGATAATCGAAAGTAAGACAAGGGATGTAAGGCAAGGTTACAAGAATGTAGAATGTAAGACAAGGATAGAACTACTTACAGCTCATCATATAACTACATTTAATTTATCAAATTTATATCATTATTTTTACTAACAGATATCGTATTTCAACAGAAAAACAAATGAGTCACGTGAAGTGCTATCATCGCTAATTGTTTTTTTTTTAATAGCTTTTTTATCGTCACTTTTAGCTCCACTTAGTAATGTGATGAAAACTGAACTCAAGTCTTCAACCTTCCCAATTCTAAATTATAACAACTATAGAAGCCAACTCATTTATCAACTGAGAAAATTCATCAAATTTATACTTTATTTCCAGTAGTAGTAGCAGAAGTAGTAAGGCTGTGCGCAGAGGTTTTGTCATATTTTTTTTCCAAGTTTATTTTCTCACAAATTCTAAAATTCCAATTATTTGTATTGGATGTTATTAGGGCTTTGATATGTTATCTATTGCTGTGAGAAAAAGTTTTTTCATCAATTGTTTTTGTTAAATATGGGGGTTCAAAGTTTGAATTTTTCGGTTTTGGGGGAAATAAATCTCACCTATGAATGATTTTGAACTTTTGATAAATTTTTTGTAACTAAGACACCTCGAGGAATAAAATGACATACCTTTTACTCCAATCAAGCAATTAGTTTGTTCAAAATATTATTTTTAATCTGTATAAAATTGAATTTAAAAAAAAATTATTTTGAAAAAACTCTGTTAGATTAAAAAAATATATATATCACTTTATTCCTCAATCTGTCTTAGTTATGGAAAGTTTATCAAACGTTTAAAATCACTCATAAATTAGGTGAGATCAATTCCCTCCAAAACCGAAAAATGTCAACTTTGAACCCCCGTATTTCACAAAATAATTAATAGAAAAACTTTTTCTCACAGCAATAGATAACATTTCAAAGCCCTAATAACATCCAATACAAGAAACTCCGAAAAATAATTATGAAAAAAAACCCAGCGCACAGCCTTAATAGATTGAACTCGTTGCCTAATTCAATACAACATGTCTCCGCAGGGATTCAGGCACAACTCAATTTATTCATTGATTTCGAATTTGATCACAAACTGATCAACTACTAACTAATGCTGTTAAAACACATAATATACGACAGCAGGGCGTAGCGGGGGAATTTCGATTGTTTGGAGATTAGTAAAACATGTGTGTTTGCCACCAGAGTGATTTGAATGTATGTATACAGCTTCAGAGAAATGTGTGCATAGGAGCTGATGACGATTGATGATGATGATGATGGTAATGATGATGATGATGATGATGGCGTTGTTCTTAATGATGATTTATGTTGTGCTTTTGATTAGTATGCGTGCATACGTGCCCCGTCCATTGTCTACTACCTCCACAAAATCCCATTAGCCCATTCAATAATTAAAACAAATAATAACGAGCTCAATCAATATTGTCGTTTCACATTATTATTTGGTAACTGCATGGAAATTCAGAGATTAGAGAATGCACTTCTGTGTGTTCAATGAGCTCTGAACTAAATTGAGTAGTCGAATGTCGCATGCATTGACTGTAATGCTTTGTGATGACCGATTTATTATTCAATAATTGATGATGAATTATGGTTGAACTTTGGAGCTTTCTATGGAAAAACGATTCTAATATTAGTTTAAATGATCAAATTTATTTCAAACCGTTCAATACAACTAAATTGGTTTCATCATAATTCTGGTCGACTCTTTAATAACGGTACTTATTGTTTTTCTCAGTTGAACTTCACTGCATTTCATTCAGCTCCATTTTTATTTTAATTGTTTAATTCTAGCCTACTTGTGTATTGCTCGTGTTTGCTACATTTGGGCTCCTGATTTTGATACTGATGATTCCTGGTTGCTCCTCCCACCAGTGGGCGGGATTTGTTTGGGCCTTCAGCCAACCACAAACCTTCAATGAAAGTCAGCCTATGAAATACACTTTCAACCTCAGCCAATAGTATCATTCTGTATTTAGTATATATAAAGCTACTCTATACTTTAGTTTTAGTTTGTTTAAGATTGATAATGGTGTAACAACCAAAACTAGTAGGTCACGGTTTTTAATAAATGTAGTTATGACTACTTCAAGTCTTATTGTTCATTATGGATATCTTCCACAATATCACCTTTGTCACTACAAAGAAAGCTGTATATATTATTTCATAATGCTTCCCCGCAAGTCTCAAGATTTAGACCCGGATCTAAAAGAACCACACGATGTGAGAATAATAAGATTTCATGAGGCACTAAAATATGGTGGTCATGGAATCAGTAGCAAGGCCTTCAGATCTTGACAAATTTAGGCTGAGTACGAAATTGTTTCTCAAGCATGCATATTATTTTTCAATAATTACACACATCTATATATTGGTCATAAGTTTTTTTTTTTAATAAGAAAAACTAGGTAGGTACACTTTCTTATCCATGATACTTTGGCTAGGTACCTGTACTACCAACGCTGCAGCAGACTACAGAATAACATCTACTTCTAAACATTACACATTAATAGTATATTGGTCATCAGTGTTTTAGTTGGTGAAAAATAATCCCTTTATCATTTATGATTCCACGTTAGCACAACGAAGGCTACAGCAGACTACATCTAAACATTACACACTAATTGTTAAATGGCATTGAGCCCCGTTGACTATGTTCACCCCACATAGAGCAATTCTATGGTTAGTTCACCCTCAGCTATCCATAAATAGACATTACTAAAATAGCTGAATAATACTCACTTCAGTCTGGCCACTTCCTCTCTCAACGACACCAAATCCAGATTCTTCTCCAGAGTGGTCCTGAAAGCCTCCTCCAGAAGTCTGAAGTCCTCCTGACGTCTATCAAACAACGCATCCACCTTTGACTTAAGAACTTTGACGGTTTCCGAGAGAGTATTACCCTCTCCGTCATCGTCACCCAGTGACGTCATACCGTTGAACACTCCCGCACACGAATAGACAACTAGAAATAGTAGCCACCGCATTTTGAAAATCACCAAAAACTAGAAAAACGTTGGAAACTTTCGAGTTTTTCCGGGGGTGAAATCGAGAACGAACTAAACACTCACTACTCGAGACGAGAACATACCACCGTGCGCGCCAGGCACGAAATGCGCTCTTCGCCAGCTGCAAGTCCATTTAAAAGTAGACGCCACGGAACGAAACTTCCCTTTTCGCCGCTGGTTTTTCCCTACCGCGTCGGCTGGTCAAGTGCGGACATCACCTGTGAGGGAAAAGTGTAACACATGAATGGAGTATTTGGTAATATTGTTGAGGGTCTTTTGCACAAAAACCCCGCATTTCTTGAAAATTGTCATTGAACAGTAGATTACTAACCTGACCTAACCTAACCTAATCTAAGACACGATTAGGTTAGGTTGGGTTAGGAATCTACTGTTCAATGAAACTTTTTTTAAATGCGGGGTTATAGTGCAAAAAACCCAATGTTGATATATTACTTTTTTAAGAAAACGAAGAAAAAGAAGTATTATTATCAGGTAATGGAGAAGAGGAGCAAGAAATGAAAATAAGTATGACAAAGAGATAGAGCGAAGAAGTACTATGGATCGAAGAGAACAATAGAGAAAAAAACATGACAAGTTGTATGAGGAGAAGAATTTTGAACATGAAGACGACGACAAGATACAAAGATAGAAAAGAGAATAAGGAGAGGAGTGAAAGAGAAAATTTGATGATGACTAGGAAGAAGAGGGAGAAAAAGAAAAGTGAGAGAAAATGGACAAGGTAAGGCAGACTAGGAGAAGATTATGATGAAAATGAACACACACTATGTAATAATAAAGAGAATGGGTGATAAAAGAAGTTGCTGAAGAAGAAAGATGAAGGAGAAAATAAGAGGTTGAGACAAAAATTTAGATGATATTGAAAAAGAAGAGGGAAAAGGAAAGAAAACTGAGAGGAAACGGTGATGATGAGGTAAGATTGAGCATGAAAAGGATAACGTTAAGAAGATGTTGCAGAAGGAGAACTGAAAAGGAAAAGGTAAGAGAATAAGGAGATGAGTGAAGGAGAAAATTGAATGATGACTAGGAAGAAGAGGGAAAAGGAGAAAAAGAAAACTGAGAGAAAATGGAGAAGGTAAGGCATAGGAGAAGATTATGATGAAAATGAACTCACACTATGTACTTTTCTTGTAGATTACGTCTTGGAGACTCCAGTTATGGAGTATGCGACAAGTCAGATTAACAATTATACTATCTTATACAATAGTTACCATAATTACTATATTAATTAGTTCAGGTGAGGCTTAAATTTGATTTGAAAGGAGCTCTTGTACACTATAAAAAGCTTTATCAACTAAATATTTTTTCAGTTGTTTTTAAAATATTTCTATATTTTTGGAGACTCTTTAAAAACTGCGGTAGCTTGTTGTAGAGTTTCCTACCAATATAACTAGGTTTTTGTTTGAATAAGCTACTATTGTGACTCACCAAGTGATAATCTCCTCGGCTTCTTGTATTATAATCGTGTATGTCAAGATTTTGGTTAATATCACTCTTTTTTACAATAGTAAAGAGAATGGGTGGTAAAAGAAGTTGTAAAAGAAGGCGAAAGATGAAATAAGGAAAAAGAGAGGAGAAGGAGAGTATACGAAGAAAGAGAAGGAAGAGCCGGGCAAGTGCCTTCCATATACATAAAACAGTGATAGACGTAAACCTGATATAATAAAATCTATCAAGTTTGAGAATGAAAGAGTAGGGTAATACGCTAAATTCCATTCGGATTAAAATTTAGAGTATAGTCCTTAAGTTGCAGTCCAATGTGGACAATCGATTTTAGTAGATTATTTGATTTTTCAATGCATAACATGTTCTAAATGTATATAAGATAATACATATTTAAAAATTTTGAAAATTTGATAATTGATCCAAAATAATTTTGATAACAGATTCGGGAAAATATTGTCATCAAGCTGTTGATTGTTTTATACATGATCATTTCTAATGAACTTCAATTTTTTTTGGAGAAAATAACGACAAACAGTGATAGAGGAGGAAATTTCCCTTTTCCCCGCAAGAAATTCCCCGCCATGACAAGTCTGGAACGCATGCGCAACGATAGAGCAGGTGCTACCCGGCAGGTGTTAAGCGAAGCTATCACTCTCTCACTCACTCACACTCTCTCTCACTCGCTCTACCTTCAACAGTCCCTGCTATTTCATTAGAAAAAACACACTCATGCACGCACGCGAGAGCAACAGTATTTATTGAGCTAATTTTGGAAAGCAGCTGGATAAGAATCCAGTTTTAACTTTGTAAAAACATAGTACTCTCTGATTAATTTGTAAAATACGGTAAAATGCTTTCCTTTATTATATAAAAGTAAATAAATATTTAATAATTTTACGTAAATAAATAATTTATTTCTGTAATTTATTTTCGGGAAGTGATAGCCGTGAGCCGTAACAGGTATTTGTTCAATCAGATAGAGATAAGCCGCGCTCTCCAAGGCATTTTTTGTAAGGGTGACCGATTAGATTGGCCAGCAAAAAATACACTGTTCTCTGCTGTAAAATCACTTCCCGGTGGTTCGGAACCCACCTAAAACTGTGGGTCCAGCTCATCAATCACCATTATCCAACTCATCACCCACGCACAGGTCTCCGACCTATGTGGGTTTCATCCTCAAAAAAACAAAATTGTAGGAAATAAAATTTTGGGCGGTGTTTACGAGCCATCTTTTTAAAAAAGTGAGATGACTCTTTCATTGAGAAACTAATTCTTTTTCGCTGTAAATTTCTTACATTATTTCATTGTAGAGACCTTTAGAAAACAACAATTATTCAGAATATTATGAATCCAATACACAAATTCATGGCTGAATCAATCAAAAATCAATTAATCATATGTTTAAGGCTGTGCACAGGGTTTTTGGTCATAATGTTTTTCGAAGTTTCTTGTATTGGATGTTGTAAGAACTTTAAAATGTTACCTATTGCTGTGAAGAAATTTTTTCTTCCATTATTTTGTGAAATATGGGGGTTCAAAGTTGATTTTTTTCGTTTTTTTGGTGGCAGTTGATCTCACCTACAAGCTATTTTAAACTCTTGATAAATCTTCTATAACTAAAAGACACCTTGAGGAATAGAATGGCATATTTTTTATTTTAAGAAATAGTTTTTTTTGTTTTTTAAATATTGAATTTTTTACATATTTAAAAAATGTATTTGAAAAAACTAATTAATTGCTTTGAGTTGAAAATATGTTATTCAATTTCTCGAGATGACAGTTATAACAATTTATCAAAAGTTGATAATCACTCGTAGGTGAGATCAATTGCCCCCAAAAACCGAAAATATTCAACTTTGAACCCCCATATTTAAAATAATAATTGATGAAAAATAAATTTTCACATAGCAATAGATAATAAAGCCCTTATAACATCCAATTCATTAAACTTCGGGGAAAAATGATAAAAAAAACCCTAAGCACAGTCATGAATAAAGTCAACGAACTAATAAGGCAAATTTACTTACAAAATAAAACAGGTTACAAAAAACCTGGCTATAATTCAAACATTCAAACATACTTCATTATTATGAATAACGTTAAATTAAAGCGTAAGAATAGAATTAAACTATTTTATAATAAATACAGGGTTTATACCAACAGTGCAATAACGTAAAGTACCATACATACTCAATGAAAAAGAATAATACGAAGGAAGAGATCTGAAAAGAACTGAAGAGGAGGAGAAAACTCATAGAAAACGTGGGTAAATTACATAAACATAGGCTAAAGAAAATAAATCACATAATGGAAGAAAACAGGAGCAAAGCAGATAAATAAATAATAATATCTAAAAGATAGAGATGAAAAAGTAAGGTTTCCTCCGTGCTTGGTATTATAGCGAAATACCAGAATATCTTTTCATGTTTTCATCTTATATTGTTATTAATCATCATATTATACTATTATTATTAAACATCATCTTATATTATTAAACATGATGGCTAAAGTCTCAAGCTCATGTAGGACTTACGTAAATTTGACAGAATAACTTTTCATGCTTTCATCTTATATTATTAATATTGAACATTATCTTATATTATTGAATATGATGCCTAAAAGCCTCAAGGACTCATTGAGAAAGCATAACAATTCAATGTTACTGGAATATACCCCGAAATTAATATTACTCTCAAAATAATGATATATTCCCAGTTTCATGCAGACAACTCAGGACAGCCTAATAAGATTGAAAGCAATATTTTCATCAATTATTATTCATGAGCTCGTTCAAATATTATTAAAAAGTGATACGTCTCTTTCCTCGCCGGAAAATTGAGCCTAAAAACGCGGATAAACATGTAGGTGTGCTAGGGAAAGTCTCACATCTAAATACAGCGGCGCACGGCTGGAAAAGCGGGAAAATTCAATCCATCATCATTGACATTGTGGAAACTGGCCTGTCAAATACAAAAAGCTCTTAAACTTTTCCGAAAGGTGTATCTTTGAAAGTTTGGGAAACTTTTCAATTTTTCCAAGTCCAGGGAAAATGGAGCAATCAAAGCACTGAAAGAAGTTGGGTTTTCAAAATAAGTTTGCAGCTGAAAGTTTCCGTAGGTAATCGAAAATTCCAAAGCATTTTTAGAATTTGGTTCATTTTGTGAGTTCCGTTATGGATGTTTCATAGCATTTGACAGAATTATTCAATGATAATTGATAGCCTTTCAAATTAGCTTTGAGTGAAAAATAACCATTATGGAGTAATAAAATAAAATAAACATTTTGGAGTAAGTTTTTTAGTGAATATAAATTTCTAGTGTTAATTTACCTCAATGTTTTGGATAAAATAGCATAGTAAAAATTTGTAAAGAGAGTAGTTTGGGTTTTGTCTGTTGCATCTTCACTCCATTGTTATTCCATTTATGAATAGATGAATGAATAAATTTTCATTTAATGATAATTTAACAAATACTGTACTTACTGTATTACAGTATACAAATACTGTATTTACTGGGAAGTAGTCTACGAATTCATTGAGATCAATACCCGATAATCTTATAACAATATTATTAACCGAACTGAGTGAGATCTCTCTTTAAAGTAGTAAGATCGTTTTGCATTTGTATGCCTGTTTGTAACGCATTTACGGCTAAATGCCTGGACCAAATTCAATTAAATTTTGCATGGATCTTCCTTTAAGTCCAGCGATGTATGTGCAAGGATTTTCGAAATTTGCTTCCACTTAGAGGATATTTAAAAGGAAAGAAAGTAAGGCTCTTAGGTCTTCTTCTATAGGAACATATGTTTAAAATGACCTTCTCCATCATAGTTATGCAATTGGAATCAGATTCATAGATAACCCTCGGGGCCCCTTATTCGTATGATTGAGCCTTATCCATATGAATAAACTTATCTATCTTCTTCTATATAAATAAAATTAGAGTTTTGTCTGTACATTTATCAGAATTATATATTTTTTGGTTTTTTTACGTTTTATACAAATATGCCGAAAATAGTCTTATCTCACTTTCTGTCTGTCTGTCTGTCTGTCACGGCCCCAAAGGCATTTTACGCGGCCTTCTCCTCAAAAACGAGAGCATCGATCGGGATTTTAGTTATTGAACAGTATTGACCACTTCATTGACAATGTCTTTAGCTATAAAAAACTAAATTAACTTTTTTTTAACAGAGTAATAAACGTTTAAAAACCAAGTATTTTGCGATTTTGGATACATTTTACGCGGCCTTCTCCTGAAAAACGAGAGCATCGATCGGGATTAAAGTTATTTATCAGTATTGAAAACCTTTTTGACAATGTCTTTAGCTATAAAAAACTAAATTGACTTTTTTTAACAGTATAGTAAACGTTTAAAAACCAAGTATTGTGCGATTTTGGATACATTTCTTCTAAGTTTTATTACCACACTAGCAGCTACCCGTCCTTCGTACGGATTATGTTTAGAAATATGACTAAATGTTTCGGCTTTTTTGATAGCAACGATCATGAAGTTGTTAGCAGCTTAGTAAACAACTTTGAACGTAAACAATTCAGTGACAGTTATCAGAGAGAATATTTGAGAACAGCTGATTGATATATCATGATAAATTACGTGATTTGTTCTTATGTGGTAATAATAGTGCTACCTGGCGAATTCCCAAGAGCCTAGCACAAACCGCACCTTCCTAAAATGTTAATTTTTGTTTTGATAAATTTAAACTAGAAAATTTTGTTTTTTTCAACAAAGAAATAATTGATGAAACATAAGATGAGCTTTGATTCACCAGTCATATGTTTCCTAAATGACTGCAATGCTCCGACTACACAAGTCTGCAGACAGCGTAAATAACGCCGCGAAGGGCCCACCATTCAGATTATATTTGAGAACAGCTGATTGATAAATTACGTGATTTGTTCTTCTGTGGTAATAAAACTTAGAAGAAATGTATCCAAAATCGCACAATACTTGGTTTTTAAACGTTTATTATTCTGTTAAAAAAAAAGTTAATTTAGTTTTTTATAGCTAGACATTGTCAAAAAGGTTTTCAATACTGATAAATAACTTTAATCCCGATCGATGCTCTCGTTTTTCAGGAGAAGGCCGCGTAAAATGCCTTTGGGGCCGTGACAGCAGACAGACAGACAGACAGAAAGTGAGATAAGACTATTTTCGGCTTATTTAATGTATAAAACGTAAAAATAACCAAAAAATATACAATTCTGATAAATGTACAGACAAAACTCAAATTTTATTTATATAGATAGATAAGAACAAATCACGTAATTTATCATGATATATCAATCAGCTGTTCTCAAAAAATATTCTCTCCGATACCTGTCACTGAATTGCTTATGTTGTAAGTTGTTGACTGAGGGCCCGTTCACACGATACAGTTTTTGTGCGGTACAGTAAATTTGCTGTATCAGTTATTTTGCAGTGCTTTCGTTTGCATGTACATTTCATATTGTATGTTCACACAATACTATTTCGACTGGTTCCAGTAAAAAAGCTGTTCTAGCCGATTTCTACATTCGGTTTTGTCTTCGAAAACTGTATCGCTAAAATCAGCTGTACCGCAAAATAACTGTATCCATATCCGGTGGCACATGTATTGTACCGGTAATGGATATGTTCAAACGATACGCTTATTACGCTGGAAGTAGTCTTCAGATCGTCAGCATTGATCTTCTTCATTGATATTCTTCAGCATTGATCTTCTTATTAGTGAATTCCAGTGTCCAGAAATGGAAGATATTAATTGTGAAAATTTAATTTCTCTAATATATGAGAGATCCGCCTTGTGGGACAAGACTTAAGATTAATATAAAAATAAAAAGAGAAAATTATCAGCGCGGCGAGAAATGTGTGGAATTTTGAAACCAGAATTTGCGTACTTTGATCAAAATTTAAGAAAAACCTTCTGTAAGTAACTTATTTAAAAAAATCTTACACAAATAAAAAAATCCTGGACTGGAATAAATAAAACTGAACTGGAAGCGCAATGGAAGAAGGAGGAGAGCACAGCAATAAGCAGCGAAGCCGGACCGTGTGAACATCACAGTACAGTTGACGTCGGACAGTAAAAAAACCGTGCCGCAAAAAAAAACTGTATCGTCTGAACGGGGTCTAAGCTGCTAACAACTTCATGATCGTTGCTATCAAAAAAGCCGAACATATTTAGTCTTATTTCTAAACATAATCCGTACGAAGGACGGGCACAATAGCTAGTATATATAAAAATGAATGTCTGTCTGTATGTATGTATGTATGTTCCCAATAGACTTCAAAACGACTTGACAGATCGGCATGAAACTTTGGGAATATGTTGTGCGAATATTGGGGATGGTTTCTGACCATAAATTTTAATAGGGGGAGCTAATAATTATTATTAATTAATCCATTTTATAGACCTAACCTACTGAACTTGCCGGCCAAACAGCTTAAAGGAACAGCTGATAGAAGTCAACAGTTTTTAATCATATGGCAAGCCCCTTAGCGGCGTTATTTACGCTGTCTTTGAACAGCAAAAGACTTTGCACTTTGCATGTAGTCGGGGCCTTGCAATATGTAGGAAATATACGACTGGGTATGATGAAATGTAATTATGCCAGGTTGATGACATCTGTTAACCAATGCAGCTAGAAATTTGAAATGCAGCCTCAGTGGGAGGTGGTGAATAATAAAATAAAAAACCTAGCTTCTACCTTTATAGTCGTAGGAGGTTTAAATTTGAAATGTTTCTTCATTCAGAGGTGGTGATTAAAAAAACAACGAAGCCTCTATGATCAGCTGGAAGAGCCCTAGGACTAACTTCTTTCCTAATTTGAATGTAACCTCAACAGGAGGTGGCAAATAATAAAATCAAGGAGAATTTTTATGAGAACGCAGCAACGCGCGTAGGGCCAGCTAGTCATCTATAAGAATAACATATTTGTTTGAAAGATCAAATAATTATTTGTAATATTTCAATTAAGTATAATAACAAGTGATTACTGAATAAATGATATACAAATTTGATTAATATTGTTTTATAGACCCATTCATCAGACATCTGAAATCAAAATTGAGTAATCAGCTGTAAATAGAAAACAGGGCCTTGTTGCTGTGACACAGAGTGACCTTTGTGAAAAACAGACGTGAAATAGACTACGTGAATTGAATCAGCTTGAGTCAGATAGGCCTATTTTGGCCTAACTTCGCCCATTTCTGTAAATGCATCACCATTCCATTCCATTTATGATTCAACCATTCAAATTAATGTTAAATGAGGTTTTTTAACATTATTATGATGTTTGTTTTGGCGTTAGCTGTAAGCCTCTATTGTTTGTAATTTTTTAAGTATGTATTATTATAAATAAATAAATTCCAGTAAACAAACATACAAAACAATTTGATAGTAACAGTGAAAACGTATCGTCTTGTATCTATCTTCCACGAATTCAGGTAATGTTATTAATGATAAGGTTAGAATCAGTAGTCATATAAATAATTGTACTTTCACTTTCTTTGTAGTGGCGGAGGTGATATTGTGGAAGACATACATAATGAATAAAAAGACTTGAAGTTGTCACAACCACATTTATTGAAAACAGTGAGATACTAAATCTCAAACAAACTAAATTTTACAATCAAACTAAAACTAAAGTACAGTGTAGCTTAATATACACTAAACCCAAAATGAAACTTAATATACACAAAATAAAGCTTAATATACACTGAACACGAAATGAAACTATTGGCTAAGAGAGAAAGTGCCTCTAATAGGCTGACCTTCATTGAAGGTCTGTGATTGGCTGAAGGCAAAAACAAGGCACGCCCTCTAATGGGAGGAGCAACAAGCAAAAATAAGTGTCAAAATCAGTAACCAAAAACCGGGATCACATAGAAAGCAACAAACAAGAACAAAACACAAGTAGGCTAAAATTACAAAATTGAAGCTCACTAAAATGCAGTCAAGGTCAACCGAGGAAGTCAAGATGTACCGTTATTAAAAAGAGTAGGCCAGAATTATGATGAAACCAAGTTAGTTTTATTGAGTTTATTGAAATAAATTTGATCGTTTAGACTAGAATTGGAATTGTTTTATACCAACCTAGTTATCTCCAAAGCTTCTAAAATGTTCAATTGTTTGCCTTTAGCAATCAAATGCAAAAATTCAACATTTTCATCAGCCTTGAAATTGTGTCCAAAATTTGGGTCTCCTTTTTGGGTTTTTCAATCTCTAATATGTTCATTAATCTACTTGTGTTTTGCTTTTGTTTGTTGCTTTCTGTGTGATCCTGGATCTTAGTTTCTTGATTTTGACACTAATTTTTGCTTGTTGCTCCTGCCATCAGTGGGCGTGTCTTATTTTGGCCTTCAGCCAATCACAGTACTATTAAAGGCACTTTATCTCTTAGCCAATAGTATCATTCCGTGTTTAGTAAATATGAAAATACTCTGTACTTTAGTTTTGGTTTGATTGAGATTGATAATGGTGTAACAACCGAAACTAGTATCTCAATGTTTTCAATAAATGTTGTTGTGATAACTTCAAGTCTTATTATTCATAGTTGTACTTTTACTCAAATAAAGCTCTGAATCTGACGACTGTATTGCGATGGTGATCATCATTGAGTATATATAGAGTAGGCCCATGTTCCTCTGTGCAAGCACCCTTATTTTTGGCCGTGAGGTCTACTGTTCACTGAACTACTAGTTACTCTCGCAAATAGAAAAAACAGCCCTGTTGATGTGACGTAGTGACCTTTGAGAAAAACAGACGTGAAATAGACTAAGCAAATAGAAAACAGAGTGTATTTTGTCTCCGTAAGTCACGGAGGTTTGGTGACTTAAACAAGGTTCAAAATTACTCAAATTGGGGCATTGATCTGTAATTACCCGGTACATTCTCATACTCCTATTTTTCCAATTCCAAATTGTAGTGTATTCAATGAAAAGTACCAGTCCACATATAAAATTGATCACCTTTTCATATCGTGCCCGTAAGAAGCAAGTGCTTTTAAAAAATTTACAACGTAATCTCACTTGAAAGCTGCTCTCTATAGGAATTGTCATGTCGAGGAAGTCACGGAGGTTTGGGGGGTGGGTGGGTGTTATACCTAGAGAGAAAGATCTGTATCTGGTAGTCTACAAACTCGTGAGGGGGGGTGAGTGAGTTAGGGAAGGTAAAGGACATCAGTTTGAACATTTCAAACTCAAAGTGAGTTGAGTGAGTGGTATGCATATTTTGTGAACGCAGACGACATTTCGGGGAGTGTGGAGTGGGGTACAAAGCTAATTTCGTAAAACAGAAGATGACAATCTTCGCTGTTAAAATAATAACTAACGTTTCCTTTCTCGACGATGGAGTCATGGCTCCCTGTTTTTGTTGTTTTAAAACACGGGTGGAGCTGATAGAAAGGAGGAGTTTGGCAAAATGAGGCAGAAAAGAGAAAGAGAAAGAGAAAGAGCGTCTGTGTGTAACGAATAACATGTTT
This sequence comes from Conomelus anceps, assembly GCA_948455865.1. Taxonomy (NCBI): domain Eukaryota; kingdom Metazoa; phylum Arthropoda; class Insecta; order Hemiptera; family Delphacidae; genus Conomelus; species Conomelus anceps. The sequence goes on from OX418224.1 coordinate 49,536,591, forward strand.
CGACCATTTGCATAATGTCGGTACGATATAACAGCGTCTGTCTCTCTAGTGAACGTCGTTCGCTAGCTATGAGAAGGACATCTTCAGCTGAACTGGCACAAACATAACAGCCCCCTGCCACCGTTAAATCCATCTCAACCCCCCCTCCTGAACCACCTAGGCTCCCTCTGGTCCCCCCTAGAACCCTCTAACCCCCCAAAACAGCAACAGTAGAACCCGCTGCATTATTCAGTACCATCACAGAGGGCGCGTAATGCATCTATCGACATTCCACCAGTGCTTTCTACCTGTAAAATATACCTATATAACTTTCTGTATTCATTATATATCTGTATGTATGTGTGCTTGAAAGCAATCGCTAGCATAAAGATTCCTGCCAAAGAGGGAGGGGGGGGGGGGTCGAACGGGAGCGATTTAGAGAATCGGGGGACTTTGGGGGGACTAAATTTCAGAATACTGGCGATAGCCGGTATTCTGAAATTTCTTTTTTTAATAGATCTGTTATGTTGCTCTGATGATAAAACAGTGAAAATTTTTTGGTGCTCTACAATAGTTTATTAATAAAATTGATTTAAAGTTTACTAACCTCATTTCATAATTCCTGAATATTTCGCCATTTCCATCATTCAATTTACAATAACAATAGCATACTATTAATATTATTCATCGGTTGGATACATTTGTCACTAATAATTATTTTATTTTAACCAAAATTTATAATAATTAATTTAATTTTAGAAGCCAAGGAGGTGGAACGGCCGTTCCTAGCGAGGTTAGGCGCGCGAAGCGCGCATTGCTTAGGTTTTTGTGAATCATTTTGATATATGCTCAATTTTAGAAGCCAAGAAGGTTAAATGGCCGTTTCTAGCGAGGTTAGGTTAGGTTAGGTTAGCATTTGCTAACCTAGCTTGCCCGACGCGCGTTGCTGCGTTCTCATAAAAATTCTTGATTTTATTATTTGCCACCTCCCACTGAGGTTACATTTCAAATTTCAACCTTCTAGGACTATTAGGGAAGAAGTTAGTCCTAGGGCTCTTCCAGCTGATCAAAGAGGCCTCCTTCATTGTTTTTTTACACAGTAAGACCTAACTCACCACCTCTCAATGAACATTTCAAATTTAAACCTTCCACGACTATTAGGGTAGAAGTTAGGTTTTTTATTTTATTATTCGCCACATCCTACTGAGAATACATTTCAAATTTCTACCTGCATTGGTTAACAGATGTCATCAACCCAGCATAATTACATTTCATCATACCCAGTCATATGTTTCCTACATACTACAAGGCTCCGACTGCACGGTATCCTACATGCAAAGTTTTTGCATTCCAGACAGCGTAAATAACGCCGCTAAGGGGCCTGCCATATGATTAAAAACTGTTGACTTCTATCAGCTGTTCCTTTAAGCTGTTTGGCCGGCAAGTTCAGTAGGTTAGGTGAATGATGATTTGCAAAACACACAAACAGCTTGTCCATCGAAACAGCGTGTACAGCAGATCGAAAAATTTCAAATTATTTTCCATATGATTAAAAGATCCCAGTAAGCTAGCTAGCCATGTACCCGTGCTTTGCATAGGCAAAACTTCAACCCCCTAAAAACACCCCTAAAATTGCGAATTTTGAAAAATCCTTTCTTATTGCACGGTGAAATCCTATAAGGATTGCTCATACGAAATTTCAAGTTCATAGGCCAAGTAGTTTTTGCTCTGCGTTGATGAGTGAGTCAGGGTATCATCCTTTTATAGATAGAGATGGTAGTTTTTACCATTTATCGTTAATTCAGCTTATTTAAGAATTGGACAATGGACTGCACACCTATGTAGGCATTTATTTCTAAATGATCTAGAACGGAATTGCTGGAAATGAGTGATGTATCGTCTGCAAATAGAAGGGCTTTGCCACTAATTAATTCTGAAAAGATCTCCCTACATCAAAATCCATACGAGAATTAATTATATTCAATAATATTGTATCTGTAATAGAAGTAATAGTCTGCGATATTATATATTTTAATACTATGTCTGTAATTATATTAATTCGTTTTATTTTTTAATTCTATTTTTATTTTTATTTTTTGTGTCAATCACAATCACTAAATTACAAAAACGCTAGTTTCATTATTAATATTCAATAACCATCATTTCTATCATGATAATAGGAATAATAATAAAATAAAATCATTATTTAAATATCAATATTCGATATTAAAAATTTCCAATTCTTCAGCTTGAAGGTCAAATTATTAACTTTAATCAGCACTCGCCTATTACTTCAAACACGGATTATTAAAACAATAAATTATTACGGAAGAGTAAAGACAATCTATAATCTTTGTTAGATTTTCTAAATTAACTCATTTAGTGGTCAAACACACCGAGTGTTGGATAGACAAATAGGTGATAAAATAATCATATTATGTAATTTTGTATTGTTTGTGATGTAATTATAATTATGAAATGTCGACACAGTTATGATTTGGGTGATCAGATAATTTTCAATAACCTCTTTTCTAAATTTTAAATTTATTTTCTCAAACTGAACTGTTATGAAATTTTGGAACATTTAGATTTTTCCAAAATAAAAAGGCAGGTGTTTCGTATTTAGTGTAGTCTAAGTTAGTTTATGTTTTATCTCTGCTCAACATGTGTAGCTGTTACTTGACTTTCTATAGTGTTGCCATGGCAACCAGTTTTATTGGCCACTGCGCATGCTAAAGTTGTAATGGCAGTTTGAATGGTAACTCCCAATTGCATTCTTGTTGAAACCGCATCGCTATGAACAAATCGTCGTTCTAACCTCAAGTAATAGAATTCGTTACAACCGCAATAATTACTTATTAATTTATTATTTTGTAAAACCTCAATATTCGGTTTATTGAAGCCTCATTTGCTTATAACCGCAACTACCACTTTATTTTTCTTGTTCTTTAATTCAAAACCTCCAGTATCTTATATCGGCCGTGAAATTAGTTCCATCCTATTTATTCTAAAATAATTCTTCATTCATCCTCACCGACCTCACTCCTCAGTGCATACGAATACCTCGAGTGCTACGCATTATCATCAGTGACTCATCTCATCAACGTGTGCACACGCATCGGCGTCTACAGAAACGACTTCTCATATGGTGATAGGAACATTAACAAGGTATTACTCAACTATTCCTTTTTATTTTATTACAACCTCATTTCCTACCCCTCTTACCGCAGGTCCTCCATTTATATCCTATGTCTTACAGCCTCATTTGAAAATTCTATATTCTACACCTCATTGCTCAATCCCCAACAGCAGGTGATTCTAGTTTGCCAATCTAGATACCGAAGAGGATTCCCAAATCTGAAGCTTAAAAAAAATGTTTTTTTTTTGTTTATATTGAGCTATTTTTGAAGAATTAAAAAATTTATAACAATTTTTATGATTGTTCACAAGATAATTTATTTTGAAATTTCTTCTAATCTATATATATAAAAATTAATGTCTGTCTGTATGTATGTATGTATGTATGTATGTTCCCTATAGACTTCAAAACTACTTGACAGATTGGCATGAAACTTTGGGAATATGTTGTGTGAATATTGGGGATGGTTTCTGACCATAAATTTCAATAGGGGAGCTAATAATTATTATTAATTAAACCATTTTATAGGCCTAACCTACTGAACTTGCCAGCCAAACAGCTTAAAGGAACAGCTGATATAAGTCAACAGTTTTTAATCATATGGCAGGCCCCTTAGCGGCGTTATTTACACTGTCTTTAAACAGCAAAAGGCTTTGCACTTTGCATGTAGGCTACCGTGTAGTCGGAGCCTTGCAATATGTAGGAAACATATGACTGGGTATGATGAAATGTAATTATGCCGGGTTTATGTCATCTGTTAACCAATGCAGCTAGAAATTTGAAATGCATCATCAGCAGGAGGTGGCGAATAATAAAATAAAAAACCTAGCTTCTACCCTTATAGTCGTAGGAGGTTTAAATTTGAAATGTTTCTTTATTCAGAGGTGGTGATTAAGAAAACAACGAAGCCTCTATGTTCAGCTGATGGAAGAGCCCTAGGACTAACTTCCTTCCTAATTTGAAATGTAACCTCAGCGGGAGGTGGCGAATAATAAAATCAAGGAGAATTTTTATCAGAACGCAGCAACGCGCGTCGAGCCAGCTAGTGCTTTATAAAGACATCAAAGCGGAAATTGACAGCTGTATTCTTAATAGCTAATGAAAATCGATAAATGCCACAAAAAATCTCGACAACAGAGAATATTCGTGGTTCAGTGACATCTGAACAATCGTGATATCTGATATTGATAGTTACTAATGTGTTACTAATTTGTACCATTTTCAGTTATAATACCTAATTAAGAATGGTAAGTTGGATAACTCTTTGTTTTTCAATATGTTTTGCCTTCTGTATTAAGTTTTGTAAGACACTACTCATTTTAGAAGTACTTCCATTATTAATTAATCATTAATCTGTTAACCAAAATCTTGACGTAAAAGATTATAATACAAGAAGCCAAGGAGATTTTCACTTGGTGAGTCACAATAGTAGCTTATCCGATCAAAAACCTAGATATATTGGTAGGAAACTCTACAACAAGCTACCGCAGTTTTTAAAGTGTCTTGAAAATATAGAAATATTTTTAAAAAACAATTGAAAAACTATTTAGTTGATAAAGCTTTTTAAAGTGTACAAGAGTTCCTTTCACACCAAAATTAAGACTCACCTCAACTAATTGATATAGTGATAATTATTGTAACTAGTGTATAAGATTGTATAATTGTTGATCTGACTTGTCTTATTCTCCTTAACCGGAGTCTCCAAGACGTAATCTACAAAAAAAACTTACTGTTAAATAAAAGTAGGTAAAAACTCTAGGGGCACAAATTACATAAATAGGTGAGCTTAGGGCATTCTGTTACTGAGAATACTACAGAAAAAAGAAGCTAAACAAGATCGTGGGGGGGGGGGCAGGAAGGATGACTTTTACAAGATCTACCACTATAATACATAAACTTTGACGGGTTTTATTCTGTTTTTTCTGTTACAGAAGTAAGAGAACAGAGGGACTTTGAACACCTTTGATGCACCAAGCCAGGTGTGGAATTGACACAGAGGCACTGACTGGCGGATTGGAAATTTCTTCTTTGTTAAAAGTAATGAATGTTCTCTCCTTATGTTCTCTCTTACACACTCTCTTTTTCTCTCTCACCCTCTCTCTCTCCCATCTCATATCCTCTCTCACTCCCCTCACATGCTCTCTCTCCCCTCTCTCAATCCTTCTCACTCCCACTACCTCTCTCACTCTATCACTATCTTTCTCTCACCCCTCTCTCTATCACTATCACTCTCGCTCACTCTATCTCACTCGCTCTTTCTCACTCTCACACTCTTTCCCATCTAACGCTCTCTCTCTCTCCCCTCTCGCTTCCTCTTCTCCCCTCACTCTAACTCTCTTCTCTCTCTCGTATTAAGAGACTAATAATATTTTATGTAATATACTTGGCGATGCCAAACATTGCATTTTATACTTTTATTATTATTTGTATGAATAAAGTAATCAATCAATTGATCAATCTCTCTCTATTTCTCTCATTCTCTCACTCTTTCTCTGTCTATCGTTATTTCTCTCACATTCATAATATCGTTATCTTCTCTTTCTCACTCACTCTTTATCATTCTCTCTTTCTCGCTCTCTCTTTCTTGCTCTCTCTTTCTCGCTCTCTCTTTATCACTCGCATTCTCTTCATCGATCTCTCTTTATCACTCTCTCTTTTTCGCTCACTCTTTACAATGAATACAGATACTATCAAGTATCTGTATTCATTGCTCTTTATCGCTCTCTCTTTTTCGCTCACTATTTATCGCTCTCATTCTCTTCATCCATCTCTCTACCCAACCTCATTTTGAAAGATAGCACCACAATCTGTTCCTCATCACCTCCCAGCATCCAACATCAGGTAGGACAGACAGGTGATACACCGAGAGAGTGAGAAAGGGACGGAGAAAACGAGCGGGACGATGATAATAAAAAAGAGAGACCGCAGAAGAGATTGCAGGAAAATCGGAGAAAGATGGAACAAACCCGGGGGCTATTAGGATTTGACCCACTGTGGGCACGTGGTATGGGCGACAGGTGGGACATCTGGTTGTACGCGCGCGTGCGCTGGTAAGGTAGGTGTTTTAGTGTGAGTCTATTGACATCTGTCGTCCGACGTTCTACAGTTGCACTGACGCGTCATTTGAAACCTCCATTTTGGAATCTCAGTCATTGGTACACAAATTACTGTGAGATAGTCTCTGGAGCTTCGACCTGGATAATCAGGATAATTGATGCCATTTGTTACGGGAAAAATTTCGGTCCTTTTTTAAATAGATGAGTGGTTGGGTTCCTGGGAGCTTTACCGGTAGCTGGTGAAAGTTACTTACTGGTGGCGTCTGATTGGTCTATTCTAATTTTTGGACGTCTAATTTTTTTCTATTCTAGTATTTTTCGTTGGATTCTATTGGAAATTTTGAACAGATAGATAGATAGTTTATTCTCAAAGAAATACATTTTCAACAAAAGGCCATTCCAATGTCTTACACAACTTTTAGTAGTTAAAAGAAACAAATTCAATATAAACTATATAGAAACTAAATAAAGAATACAAAATTATATTATTTACTGGAAGAATTTTTGAGAACATACATTCCAGCACACAAGGCACACTTGTGGACCGCTGGGAGGAGTCAAATGCCAAATGCAAAAAATGCAGATAAAAAACAAGGAAAAGGATAGATTGGAAAATTAAGGGGTGATAAATTTAGATCATTGGTAACATTCACCAGTTACTGGTAAATCTCCCAGGAACTCAATGAACGTGACGAAGATGATTGTGGTGGTGATGCATGAGAATTCAAATATATATATTGAAAATTTAAAAATATTTTTTAAGCAGAGATACAATATTTTTAGTTAGTTTGGTATTCGAATATATATAGAGCGGTTATTTGCCACTAACGCGATCACGGGTTCGATTCCCGTTCAGCCTGGCATATTGTGGTTCAGCCACACAGATGTCTAGACGGTTCAACTCTTATTACCGAATAAACTATAGATGAAAATCAAATCTATAAAATTAACTTTGGGCAGTCCTGTTAAAATATTAACCCAAATAATAATTTTCCCCATACCACGCATAAGTCTTGGAATCATCAGCAAAAACATCACAAGGGATTTCATGAATTATTTCTGTCAATTATTATGTAGATTATATTACGAATTTCATAGGTAGTCCTTCCTACATTCTATCAGGAAAATAATCTAAATGAAAAATAATTTAAAATTGAATAAAATTGCATAAGTTTTAGGAAGGCGGATTTAATTAATGTTTGTGGAGTTCCATGGGGCTCATTCACCTCATTACCGACGCGCAAGTCTCCTGATTGATGTGGACATCATCCGCAAAAAAAATGTAAAAAAGTAAATGCGTTTTATAATGCGTTTTAAATGCCTTCTATGGTAGCTTTCCATGGACCTTTCCAGGTAGTTTCATCTCGCCGCTTGAGTCATGTTATGGGGAACTTGGTGAACCTACAATTTTAGATGGGTTCCGAACCACCAGCAAGTGTGTTTGACAGCTGAGAACAGAGTCCTTTTTGCTGGCCAATCCAATCGATCACCCTTACAGAAATGCCCAGAAGAGCTTTGCTTATCTAATCTTATTTAACAGATAACAGCTACGGCTCACGGCTATCACTCCCCTAGATCTATGTTGCCTACACATGATAAGTAATTGATGATGAAAAAAAAGGATATTAAAAAATATAACGAATTATAAGACTTGAATTTGTTACAACAACATTTATCGAACACAGTGATATACTAGTTCCGGTTATTACATCATTATCAAGCTAAAAGCAAAGTACAGAGTAGCTTAATATATACTAAAAACGGAATGAAACTATTGGCTGAGGGAGAAAGTGCCTGTACTAGGCTGACCTTCATTGAAGGTTTGTGATTGGCTGAAGGCCAAAACAAGACACGCCCCCTGGTGGGAGGAGCAACAAGCAAAAATAAGTTCCAAAATCAGGAAAAAAACCGGGAACACATAAACAGCAACAAACAAGAACAATAAACAAGTAAGTTGGGCTAAAATTAGAAAATTTTATAATTAAAAAATTGAAGCTCACTGAAATGCAGTCAAGGACAACCAAGAAACACGAAAGTTATAATTTTGGCCTACAATCTAATAACGGCACTTTTGTGTTTCTCGGTTGACCTTGACTGCATATCAGTGAGCTTCATTTTTTTAAATTTTACAATTTTGCAATTTTAGCCTGCTTGTGTATTGTTCCTGTTTGTTGCTTTCTATGTGTTCCCGGTTTTTATTCCTGATTTTCACACTTATTTTTGCTTGTTGCTCCTCCCACCAGTGGGCGTGACTTGTTAGGGCCTTTAGCCAATCACAGACCTTCAATGAAGGTCAGCCTATGAGAGGCACTTTCTCCCTCAGCCAACAGTTTCACTCCGTGTTTAGTATACATTAAGCTACTCTTTAGTTTTAATTTGTTTGAGATTGATAATGGTGTAACCGAAACTGGTATCACACGGTTTTTAATAAATAAGTTGTGACAACTCCAAGTCTTATTATTGATCATGGATATCTTCCACAATATCAACGTCAATAAATAAATGTGGCTGTGACAACTTCAAGTCTTATCATTCATTATTGACATCTTCTACAATATCAACTTCAAAAGGAAAAAATATAAAATTCCTGCAAAAGAGTAATATAAGGGATCTGTAGATTAATTCCATAAGACGAATAATCGCAATGATAGATCGGAATTACTTTGAATATTACGAAGTCGCATTGAATGCTCTTAAAATCAATACGAGCTTTTCTTTGTACTTTTCACTCTCTATTTCATCCTCAAAACACAGGTAAAGCATGATGCGAATATTATCAACTACATTTTCCAGAATATACCAGCCATATTGTGTATTGTTCACTAACCTGATATTAAAACACTGAATCCTGAAAAATTTAAATTGCAAACCTGCTCTAGAACATGGCATGCCATAGTAGAGTAGGTTAATTTCCACGCAAAAAAATGTTTATAGAAAATGTAATCTTTGGTAGTTTTAGTCATGTAGTCTTATATGTGTATGTATTTGTTTAGATTTAGTTTTAGATGGAAATAAAATATTTATTTATTTATTTATTATTTATATAAAGAGAATATAGGCTACTCAATCATGAAGAGAAAATTTCCTCATTACCCACGCACAAGTCTCCAGATTCATGTAGGCATAATTCGCAATAAAAAAATTAATTTCTTCTTCTACTGGTGAAGTATGGTTTACTTTAATATAAAAATATGACAATTTAATATCGTTTTTGCATTGAAAACAGCTACAATTCCAAAATATAGAAAAAAGCGAATAAAAAAGAAAGCACAGGCAACATTCTAAATGAAACTGATAGAGGATTATATGGAATGTAAAAGGAGTAATAACAATTTGACAATTTAGGGCGTTTAAAATGAAAAGAATCATGGTAAAAATTATTTTTGAAAATTAAAAAGTTACATTTACACAATACAATACAATTAGTATTGAAATAAAAGTTAGTTCTCTGCTGTAAAATCGCTTCCCGGTGGTTCGGAACCCACCTAATACCGTAGGTCCAACTCATTAATCACCATCTCATCACCCAAGCACAGGTCTATGCTTATGTGGGCTATGTGGGCTTCATCCTTAAAAAAAGAAGTCATCGAAAAGCATTTCATAAGCTGTAAGCTGTTTTCTGGAAACAGAAAAAGTCTACAAGTTACAAGAAATTCGTTTTTTTTTTAAATCCAAAAAAGCCCTCACCCACTTAAAACGTATATAGATTTCACTAGAAGTATTGTAATAGAAAATCGATATCTTTCAATATTTTTTCTTCGAATGGAAGTAACAATAAAATTGATATCTTCCAATATTTCCGTCGCAATCTCGAACTTATCCCAATTTCTTGTAATGGTCAGTGAAAGATACCTCGTCTCACAGGCCCTATCTTCATCTCACTCCCTCTCTTTCTATTTCTTACTCTGTTGCTTTCCATCTTTCTCTATCTCGTTCTAGCCAGCCGAACTCATCTTTTTCAATCCCTCTCTTTCTATTTCTCATTTACTTGCTTTCTATCTCTCTCTGCCACCATCTAGTTGGCCGATCTCATCCTTGTTCAACAGAAAACAATAGATTCAATTCACGTTGAAGCCTGGAAATACTTTTCTACAGTAATACGACTACTACTCTAAAGAATGCTACGGTCACGTTTTCCTCTTTGCCCCCCTGTTGTACAATCAGCTCCCCCCCCTCCCAAAAAAGGGGGCCAGCGAATTCCTCAGGGCTTAGCTTGGAAGTTTCTCAGTTGCTGTTATCAAAATCGAAATGTCTTAATCGGGTGCCGGGGTTGTAGCGAGAATCGATTGATGGAGTTTCACGAATCACGAAACCTGTGCTTGAGATTGGATTCCGGGAATCGATCCCTGTATCAGATTAGGTATGATTGGGGTCTAAGGGAGATGAGGGAATAGGAGGGAATGAACGATAGAAAGAGGATGAGGATGATATGGAGAGGAAGAGGATGCTAGGAAGAGGAAGAAAGTCATAGGGAGAGGAAGAGAGCGGTAGGACGAGGAAGAAAGTAATAGAAAGAGGAAGAGAAGGATAGGACGAGGGAGAAAGCCGTAGGAAGAGGAAGAAAGTCATAGGAAGAGGAAGAAAGAGATAGGAAGAGGAAGAAAGTGATAGGACGAGGAAGAAAGTCATAGGAAGAGGAAGAGAAGGATAGGACGAGGGAGAAAGCCGTAGGAAGAGGAAGAAAGTCATAGGAAGATGAAGAGAGTGATAGAACGAGGAAGAGAAGAATAGGACAAGGAAGAAAGCCATAGGAAGAGGAAGAGAAGGATAGGACGAGGGAGAAAGCCGTAGGAAGAGGAAGAAAGTCATAGGAAGAGGAAGAAAATGATTGGAAGAGAAAGAGAACGATAGGAAGAGGAAGAGAAATATAGAAAGAGGAAAAGAAAGATAGAAAGAGGAAGACAACGTTAGGAAGAGGGAGGAATTGATAGGTAGAACACAATTTTGGAGGATTTCGGGGGAAACCGGCGAAGTCTTTAATTTCGTTGCCGGGATGCTGCTAGGCACGGGAAATTGAAGGCAGATTTCGCCCCTGATCGGGGATTATATTTTCCTACCTGAGGAAAATCGGAAAATTTCCTCACGTTATAACGACGACTGATCGGTCAAAAGGGAAAACAGATAATTGGTTATTGGCATTAACTTTGTGATTAGAAAACCTTTTTTTTTTGCTACTATTGTGTTGGTTGAAATGCTTGTTTTATTATTATTGAGTTTTATTTTATTGCTTGTTGAATTTGTTGAAGACTGAATTTTTACAATGTATCAGAGAGAGAGAGAGAGAGAGAGGAAGATAGAGTGAGTGAGATGGCGGGAAAGAGTGTTAGTGTGGTAGAACTAATAGGGTTACGGACTACTAGCATTTTACCCGGGAATCCAGTTTGGAGTTTCTCTTTTTTGGTAGATAACTTATGGTAGCAGTCAAAAAAATACAAAAGTGGAAGGGTAAGTGAAATTGCAGTGTTTCTAGCCATACATTTCAACAGTTTTAAAAGAGAAGTGCACAAATAATCTGTGTTTTTGACCCTTAGTAATTAGCAACTGCAATATAAGAACTTCGGCTTGTGACATATCGGCGTATCATCTATATCAGTACGATAGTGACGTATCATGCTGCTCTATGAGTTACCTGCATCTAACCCATATCACAAAAAAGATAAATCATTACAGAAAAGATGAATAGAAAATGAGAAATCGGGCTTCGAGGAGTACTGAATTCATTGTTTGTAGTGGCGAAGGTGATATTGTGGAAGATATCCATAATGAATAATAAGACTTGAAGTTGTTAAACCACATTTATTAAAAACAGTGAGATACTAGTTTCGGTTTTTACATCATTATCAATCTCAAACAAACTATGGTCTGTTCATCGAGAGTTGACACTGAGGCTCCTCTTAAAAGGTACCGGGACAGAGCGCTTGGCGGGACAGAGCAAGGTCATCGTCCGACGAGTGTCACTTTTCAGGTCACAGTCATCCCTTACACTAATTTCAGAGTCAGTCTCCAACTATGAGCCGTGCATTTAACAGAGTAGAGCAGTAGAGAATAGCGCTAGGACCGCTTGTGAATAGGCATGACCGGGACGTCAGGTCTCGGGAGATGGAGCCTTAGTGTCAACTCTCGCTGAACAGGGTTTAAAACTAAAGTACAGAGTAGCTTAATATATACACTAAACACAGAATGATACTTTTGGCTGAGGTGAAAGTTCCTCTTATAGGCTGACCTTCATTGAAGGTTTGTGATTGGCTGAAGGCCATAAGAAGTCACGCCCAATGGTGGGAGGAGCAACAAAAAAATAAGTGTCAAAAACAACAGCCAAAAAGCAACAAACAAGAATGATACATAAGTAGACTAGAATTAAAAATTTAAAAAAATTTCAATAACTTACTAGTTTTTAAACGATTAAGTTTATTCCAACCAATTCAATACAACTAACTTGGTTTCATCATAATTCTGGCCTATATTTTAAAAACGGGACTTTCGTGTTTTTCTCAGTCGACCTCGACTTTATATCTTTTAGCTTCAATTTTTATTTTATTATTTATTTTAAATTTTTAATTCTAGCCTACTTGTGTATTGGTCTTGTTTGCTGCTTTTTGGTTCTTGATTTTGAAACTTATTTTTGCTTGTTGCTCCTCCCACCAGAGGGCGTGACTTGTTATGGCATTCAGCCAATCACAAATCTTCAATGAAGGCCAGCCTATCAGAGGAACTTTCACCCTCAGCCAATAGTATCATTCCGTGTTTAGTAGGTTACATATTTAGCTACTCTGTACTTTAGTTTTAGTTTCAGATTGATGATGGAGTAACAACCGAAACTAGTATCTCACGGTTTTCAATAAATGTGGTAGTGACAACTCCAAGTCTTATTATTCAGCACTAAATTCAGTTTAGATGAAGCTTTGTACCAAATTTAGTTTTCCAAATCGTTGCCGTTTTTGTGAAATTCGTAATACTGGCACACTCATGCATACACACATCCCTGCCCTATCTTATTATATAGATTGAAGCTAGAGCTATCTAACAAAAATTAGACCTGATAATCAATACCATACTTCAGTAATTATTGTAAGTATCATTCATTTTTTTAATTTTGGTTTATTCTTGATATTTGAGTTCATCATTAACACAATCAATTATGTTTATTTAATTTTTAATTTACAGAGAATATCGACAGTAGGGTTATTCAATATTCATTTAACATAGGCTGAATAGTAGGACTTTATTATAATCATTACTATATTGAAAATTCCTGATTATTATTCATTATAAAATTTAACAATACAAACCTAAATTTTGGTTATTTCATTGTTTTTTTGTTACATGAAAATAATCCTGAGGACCAAATAACCACTAAGAATAATAATTATAATTGACCTAATAATCATTAATAATAATAATAATTTCTGTATTTAAAACTCCAGATTCATTATCAAATTTTGCATTATTCTTGACATTTATTTGATGTTCAAAATAATCAATTTTGGTTATTGAATTATTTATTCATCACATGAAAATATACTTGATAAGAGTAAATAAAATGAGAACACAAATTTTGTCTTTTCTACAGTTTTATTTTTGGTACAAGGACCATGGTTTCATGACCACACAGGTCACATCTTTAGCTTGACAGTCAAGCTAAAGATGTGACCTGTGTGGTCATGAAACCATGGTCCTTGTACCAAAAATAAAACTGTAGAAAAGACAAAATTTGTGTTTTCATTTTATTTATCATGGAACAGTTCTACAATATCAATCGTGGCTCTTTAGAATTTTTGATAAGAGTATTGAACAGTAGCTCAGAAAGCACAGAAATAATAACTAATGTGAGCTCTTGATTCTCCATTTGCCCCTTAAATAGAGACTATTTGTAAGTAAACGAATGAACGTGAATACAGCCGTCATGATTTAATTTTAATGAAAGTTTATGAAAAATGTTATCCCTATTTTCCAACCCATATCTATTTTTCAACTAAGTTGAAGAGAAGGCTCTTATTATGTAAGATGTAATACTCTCTGTGAAGTGAGTTCTGTGCAGGCAAATGGTTTGACTTACAGAGGTTATCATTCTCTCTTCTCTGCTGTAAAATCACTTCCCGGTGGTCCGGAACTCACCCAAAACTGTAGATCCAACTCATTACCCACGTACAGGTCTCAGACCTATGTGTGCTTCATCCTCCAAACAATTTACCTTCTAAGTAGAAGAAAACCTAGAAACGTGAGAAACCTACTCCATTGAAACTACATTTGTACTGGAAAAACTCAGAAACCCTCTCAACAATATGAATTGCTCTAATTGATCAAGTAATGACCCAATTCACAGAAACTTGGCAAGTCGGAAAGTGGAGCTTGGGCTTTGAGGACTTAGTTGTTATGACGAAGAAGGTATTATCAGCGAAATGACAAGGAGAGATTTAATACGATCGAAAATACGGCCTGAAGTTCGCTTGGATTAACTCAAAGGTTTAGCGACAACTACCCTAACTAAACAAACGTCACCGTCAAAACTTAGATGACCCAGAGCCGGACTACCACGAAAGGTGCAACTAAGAACACTTCTAAAAGCGCTTATTTTGATAGATTGCAGAAATTATTAACAGTTTCAACAATATGCTATAGAATGAACAATGATTAATCATAGGCATTTTCTCTATTTAAAGATTTACTTCTTGGATTTCTTGTTCCATTTCTATCTGCGTTGTTAATATTAACGTATTGTTGTAAATTTAACGACTTGCAGTCAGTTTTATATTGTGAATATATAATAAATGTACTCACATTCTGTGAGTACATTTGTGAATGTGAGTACATTTATTATATATTTTTTTTGAGGATGAAGCCCACTTAAGTCTTAAGTTATATATATAAAAGACAATAGATTTAGGAACTGTAGACTAAGCAGTATGTACTAGTATTTAAACCGCTGTTCGATTATTTCTCTGGTCATTCTATTACTATCCGTTAGCTAGCCACTATGTATGTTTGTTTTGTTTTTTTTTTTTTTTTTTTTTATTATTTATCATATCTGTTGTTCTGTTTAGGTTTAGTTGTTGTAGAACTATACTGCAATCATTAATTAGTTTACTTCTGGCCTCGTCTAGGTTTTGAATTTGAAGTACTTGTAGGTGGGATCCTAACGTTGGATGGACTCCATGAACAAAGGTGTTTACTAGGGTTGCATTTAGTTGTTGTATTAGGTTCTTCAACAATTCTCCTGAGACTCCATCAATTTTGTATTTAGTTAGTACATGAGTACGTTTTTCTTCTAGCCTGTTTAGAAATTCAATCGGGTGTTCTCTACTGAAGGAAGTCATAACGGATATTTCAGCTATCAATTCTGGTACAGGTCTATTGTCTGCAAAGTTTTGTTTTAGACTATTTATCAATTCTACTAGGGTTGAGCAACTATTGTTATAGGCTACAGCTTCCGCTGGTCCTTCAAGATGGCACATAGCAGTTTTGAAAAGAAGCCAATGATTTCCAACTTTCTCTTTAATGTCATCTGTACAGTAAGCTTTGAATAGATCTTCACATGTTGAAATAAATTGTGGTAATTTATAGGATGTTCCATCGTATTTTGGTATGCACTTCAAAAGTTCGTGAGGTAAAGGCTTGTTAACAGTTGCCATTGTAATATTAGATAATAAAGTATCTAACCTTGATTGTCGAAGGATGATCTCTCTGTTGACGGAAGGACTTACACCAGTAGGGTCCTGATCCGGGTCTTCTTCTTCGTCCGACGCTGGGCTGCGGAAAGTTCTGCAGGCGTCGAATCGGGAAATGTCACGTCCGCTTGCCAGGATGTAGTTAGAGTTGAGCTGGTCCGGGTAGGGTTTAAAGTTGAACCACAGATGAAGAGTTAACACTCACGTTTTTCGGCACTCGAGAACATTGGTCGCGAAAAAGTTAATTGAACTTTTACCGAAAAAACTTCTGTAGTCCCTGTGCACGGGCGCCAGATAAGATAACGGAACGCACAACTCGGTTTTTAAAAAGATTTATTTAATGAAAAACAAACATACATAGTGGCTAGCTAACGGATAGTAATAGAATGACCAGAGAAATAATCGAACAGCGGTTTAAATACTAGTACATACTGCTTAGTCTACAGTTCCTAAATCTATTGTCTTTTATATAATATAACTTTAGACCTGTGCGTGGGTAATGAGTTCGATGATGGTATCTTGGAGAGAGATCGAAGATGGTGCTGTGAGGGCAAATCAATAATAATGGTAAAGTGTTCTTTTAATATGAATTTATATGTATTTTAAATAACAGAATCTGAATTTCAAGCCTACTATAACTCATAGACCTGTAACTTTTCAAAATAGATTGTGGTTGGGTAGAGGGGGAACCCCTTTGCCGCCCCTCACTCAAGAATGGCTTGTCACACCCCATCTCCTGGTTTATTCCTCTCAGCCCATTGAAACGATCCAAATTCATATAAAATGTTAAATTTAACTTATAATTAGTTATTCTACTTTGTGTTCTATAGGCTTTCCCAATACTGTACTTACAAAATAACGATTTTTTGTTATGAATAGTCTTAACTCGGTAACTACTAGAGATAAAAATGCAAAGTTGGTCTCAAATTGTAGGTAATATCTCCGTTTTCCACATCATTGACAGCAAAATCTAAACAAAATGAGCTGAATCATAATTAGCTAAATTTTCACGAGCTTTGAAAATGTTTCCGGTTTTTTGATCTTACAGCCAAACTATAAGTGGGGAAAAATGAATTGAAAATTTTCCCTTAAGATCAATGTAATTCCCTAGAGCCTGGCTCAAACCGCATCTTCCTAGCTTGCCTAGACCCAGAGTTATTCTAATTATCCAAACTTATGAAAATGAAAATGTTATTTTTTTGTTTGGTTAAATTGCAATATAAGAAAAGTTTGTTTTTTCACCATAATATGGGTAGTGGTAGAGGGTTGTTTTAGTAAATATTATTACGTTTCCTACGTTACTGCAAGGCTCCCACTACACGTTACACATGTAAGTCTTGGCATTCCAGACAGCGTAAATAACGCCGCTAAGGAGCCTACTATATGATTAAAAATTGTCTTCTATCAGATGTTCCTGATAGATTTCTCCTTTTTGTGTCCTTCGGCTCGTTTAATACAATTGGATTTGAGCATTAATTTTGAAAAATGTAGAAAGAAAATAAGAAATCGGGCATCAAGATGCACTGAATTGAGTTCAGAGGAAGCTTTGTGCTAAATTTGGTGTTTCAAATTGGTACCGTTTTTGTGAAATACAAAAAACACACAAACACACCCCTACTCTCTTATTGGATTAACACAAAATGTCATATAACGATTGTTGTACACATGAAAATTCTCAAATAGCTTACAGAAATAAAATGTTTCCCTACATGTCACCTAGCATAGCAGATTTTGGCCCAGAATATCTTGGTGAAAAATCAGATTTTCCAGGTTATTTTCATCACGTCTGCAGAGCTCCGTGTGAATGAACACGAAACATGTATTCCCGTGTAAGATTTTCCGGTTTCTTGAGCAGAGGGATACAAACTGAACTGTACCCCGAGGACTTTGCCCCCCTTCCCCCCCCCACCATCCTGGAGATAAATTCAACCCCCCCCCCCTTTATTCCGGAGAATTCTTCCCCATGGTGTTTGAAAGGCTTTGCTCTACCCTAATACTAGTAGGGGAAAATCTAATTATCATCTTCTCCTTTTATTCCTCCAGTTCCTCCTTCTTCTTATTTCTTCTTCATTCCCTCTTCTTCTTCGTTGCCTTCTTCCTCTTTTATTCAGATTTTTCCTTTCCTTTTCCTCCTCATTCTTCAATTCCGTTACCTTTTTCGTCTCCTTCTACAACTCCTCATTTATTTTTCTTTTTTCTTCCTACATCTTCTCCTCCTCCACCTTTTCCAACCTTCATTTTCTTCTTTTACTCCGTTTTCTTCTTCTACTTCCTCCTGCTTCTTCACCTTCTTCCCCTTCCCTTCCTTCTTTTTCTTCTCCATTTTCGTTTTTCATCTTCACCTTCTTCTCACTTCTCCTTCTTCACCTCCTCCTCTTCCTCGTTCTCGTCCTCCTCCTTTTCCTCTCATCTTCATTGACCTTCCTTTCATCTCATCTTCACCTCCTTTTCCTCTCTTCATCTTTCCCTCCCTCTTATTGTTTTTCGTTTTCTTCCTCTCCTCTTGCTCCTTCTTCTTCATTTTTATAATTTTCCTCTTCTCCTTCTTTACTAAACTACCACTTTACACCACTTCTCCTTTTTCCTACTTCTTCTCTTTCTCCTGTCACCACCTACATTTTCCACTTCTACTTCTTATTATTATTATTCTCCCTCTCCTACTTTTTCTTTTAATCCTCCTTACAGCTTCCTCACCTTTTTCCTTTCCTCATCCTTTTTTTTCTTATCCTTTTTCGTTGCTTTCTCCTTCCAACTTCTTCTCCTTCTTCTTTAACTCCTCTTCCTCTTCCTCCAGCTTCTTCTTCCTCTTTTTCTCCTTCCTCTCCTTCTTCTTCTCCCTCTCCTCCTCCTTTTTTCAGATTTTTCACCTTCTCCTATTTTCTTCTCCATTTTCGTTGTTTTCTCCTTTTTGCTACTTCTTCTCTTCTTCACCACCTCCTCCTCCTCCTCCCCACTTCTCCCTTTTCCTTCTTTTTCTCTTTCTCCTTATTCTTCTCCTTCTTCCTTCTTCTTCTTCTCCTCCTCCTTCTCCTTCTCTTTCTTTTCCTTCTTATTTCTCTCATTATCATCCTCCATCACCTCCTCTTCGTACTATACCAGGGTTTCCACAAAATCCTAGTCTAATATTGCAAGCAGGTCGAAGCCCATAGCACAGTGAGTGGGGAGGTAATTTGACGAAGCGTGACAATTGCATTCTTGATGCATGACCTGCCTTTCGTCTAATTATATTGGCCCAGTGGATTATAGACTATTACGCATGTTACTAAGTACAGTACAAGCAGATAATTATAATGCTATCTATTTTTGAGCAGCACTAAAATTCTGAATTTATCAAAGCTATGAAGTAATTCACGTTAGAACAATAGAATATCACAAATCACAAACAAGTACGATGTAAACTTGGAAATTCGCGAATTTAGATTGCACTTAATGAAATCATAATTCAGAAATTTGCATTAAATAGACCAGTGAAATGCTGGAAAATATAAATCAAATTCGATTGTATGAGATATTTGTGCTTTCACTTCAATAATTTCATCAATACGACTGTGACATTACTAATGAAGCTTCATTTTTTATTTCAAATTGATTTGACTGGGGCACCACTCAACCATAATAAAGAATGGTTCATCAGTAATAATAATTTATACAAATACTGATACTGAAGCATTGTTTCAAAGCTACAGAATAGACTATTGATTCGGTATATTGTAGCGCACATTTGATAAAATAATGCGAAGGCAAAATGGTAATTTTATAAACAGAATCAAATAATAATGTAAGGGCGTTTGAGTATACGTCCTAGGAGGAGCAAATGTGAGGACGTAATCAGGCCCGTGGGACCAAATGTTGAGGCCTGTGGTAGCTTAGAGGTTTGTAGTAGAGCAGTGGAGGACCATATGAGGATAAGAGGTAGAGTAATGAGTGTTAGATGTACACTTACCAGACGTTGAGCTGAGTTGGAGAGATGAGGAGGGGCGCCCCTTATTTCCTGCTGCTTGTAGTCGTCCCGTCTGGTGTTTGTAGTGCGATGATATATGAGTGAGGAAGAGGAAGTGTGAGAGTGTGTGAGTGATAGAGAGGAAGAGAGTGAGTGAGGATAGTGAGAGACATAGAGCATGAATGAGAGAGGATGAGAGAGTAATCGCGTTCGGGCACTGAATAAAGAGACAATTGCACTGTCTGCTATGGCTAACCGAGAGAGACTGTGTACTATCGAGCTACTTCATTGACGGACTGAGCGAGACTAACTGAGAGGGAGGCTCAGAGCTAGGGCGGGTGGCTATTATCTTATAGCAGATAAGATTGGCCGTAACAAATAATATAACAATCGCGAAGACGGCTTAAGCTAATTTGTATTCAATTATTTAGGCCTATGATTAAAGAACCCTTCTTTTGGAACGACCAGAAAAAACTGCAAATGTAACTCATTTTTTATTACAGTACTCATAGGCATAAATTATTTTCCTCAAAAAGATATCTTAAAATTTGTTGTCATTATTTTTTCTCTCTGAAAAAGTATAAAGTACATAATAATTTTCTTTGTAGTGGCGAAGGTGATTCTGTGGAAGATATCCATAATGAATAATGAGACGAAGTTGTCACAACCACATTTATTGAAAACCGTGAGATATTAGTTTCGGTTGCTACACTATTTTCAATCTCAAACAAACTAAAACTAAAATACAGAGTAGCTTAATATATCAACAAAAAACTACACACACACACACACAACACAGAATGATACCATTGGCTGAGGGTGAGAGGCTGACCTTCATTGAAGGTCTGGGATTGGCTGAATGCCCTAACAAGTCACGCCCACTGGTGGGAGGAGCAGCAAGGAATAATCAGTGTCAAAATCAGGAACCAAAAAGTAACAAACAAGAGCAATACAAAAGTAGGCTGGAATATCATATGAAGGCAAATGAAATGCAGTCAAGGTCCCGACCGAGAAAACAAGAAAGTACCGTTATTAAAGAGTAGGCCAGAATTTTTACAAACCTAGTTACCTCCAATACTAGAAAAATATTCCAATGGTAGTTTAAATGATCAAACAATTCAATACAACTAACTTGGTTTCTCATATTTCTAGCCTACTTTTTAATAACGGTACTTACTTGTTTTTCTCAGTTGACCTTGACTGCATTTCATTAAATTCATATGATATTTTATTGTTTAATACTAGCCTACTAGTGTATTGTTCTTGTTTGTTACCTTTTGGTTCCTGATTTTGTCACTGATTATTCCTTGTTGCTCCTCCCAACAGTGGGCGTGACTTGTTAGGGCCTTCAGCCAATCACAGACATCCAAAGAAGGTCAGCCTATGAGAGGCACTTTCACCCTCAGCCAATAGTATCATTCTGTGTCGAGTATATAATACGATACTCTATACTTAAGGTTTAGTTTGTTTGAGATTGATAACGGTGTAACAACCGAAACTAGTATTTCACGGTTTTCAAGAAATGTGGTTGTGACATCTTCAAGTCTTATTATTCATTCTTCATGGGAGGACACCATTTGTACGACTGTCGTTTTGACCGATCTAGTAAACAAAGGTGGTTCAGTCACATCTAGCCAGGTTAGGTTAGGTTTGGTTATGCAGTTATGGCTGCGCTAGCAGTAGGTCGATCAAACTGTTAGGTCGTCCTAAAGGATACCACCCATTCTTCATCATAATTATTAATATAATCGAAGATCATTGTTCAGTTATCAACAGTCTGGTAAACAGCCAGATTTCAAGCAATTTTCATTGTATTCGCCTGATGTAAGATCAGATTACATTCAAGATAAAGCTCAAGCTTTTTAATAATGTTGGTTTTATATTGTATGCAACCGTAATTTTATATTACAATTGCAATAAAAATAATCATTTTGGAGATTTATTGTTTTATTTTGATCAATTATTTAAAAGACCTAACACTGAATACATTATTATCCAACAAAAAAAACCAGAAAAATTACATGCCAAATTCGTATAGTCCCAAACATGTCTGTCTCAAGTCTCATGAGTAGACTATGAGTACATTCTTAGTCAATTTGAATTAATAAATGCTAAAGTATAGAATGGCCGTGTAGCTACTCAATAAATCTCCATGTCTGGGTGGTCCAAAAGGACTGCATTTTGGCAAGTAGGTGGTCTTCCTGGTTTCACGGTAGCTTCTTCTCATTATTCTTCTTCTTCTTTATCATCTTCTTCTTCTCATTCAGTATACTGTTACCCAGCGGTATCCGAATATATAAAGTGATGACATCAAAGGCGTTAGGTGACCCTGACTTTTTGGTTGAAACTTTTCGTATTGTCGCGTTTTCTTTTTATTCCATTGAAAGCAGACCCCCGCGGATAGTAGCAGGTACAACAAGGACGGATAAGGGAATGGAACAACAATAAATACTAGAAGAATAAATGAAGAAGTAGAAGACAACAAAACAAATAACAAATGTATTGAAAACACTCCGCAGTTATCGTACAGTTCAATACGGTAAACGTTGAGGTTTCCGTTTCACTTTTCTATTATTGATTGTTTACTTTTCAAATCTGTTGATACTTGATTATTTTACGTTTTTTATTCAATTATTTCAAGAAAGCAACGTATATAATAGTCTATTATTGTAACGGATTGGTATATTTCATGGTGTCAGAAGAATGGGGCCCAAAAAGAGAAACCAATCAAGAAAAACTGGAGATTTAGAAGTAGAGAAAAAAGAGCAAGAAGAGTTTCAAGGATCGGTAGCTCAGTTTCAAGTTGCCACCCCAGGTTTGATAAGAAAGATTTTATGTGGATTATATGAACATTCTAAAACTGAACCTTTTAAATTCTAAACACTAAGCAATAAAATTTCTAAACACTTAAAAACGTGATTGATATACTGGTTTTATTAATAGTTATTGTTTTTATTATTTCATTGATGAGCCCAGACGCAGGTTAATTATTATTTATTGCTGGAGCTTCATAGAAAATGCATTTATTAGCAGTCCTCATAAATTTAGACTGAATTATAGGGTATCATTACATTTTTTTTTAGAATGAAGCCCACATAGGTCTGAGACCTGTGCGTGGGTAATGAGTTGGATGATGGTGATTGATGAGTTGGACCTACAGTTTTAGGTGGGTTCCGAACCACCATTTGATTACCACATTCCACTAAACACTGGCTCAGAGGGAAATCAAAAAATGAGTTCTATTTTTTGAGTGCATGAACCTGTTTTGAACACAAAATTTGTGTCACAAATACGGATTTAGGAAGTTCAAGTTAACGCGTGTATCTCAAAACATTGTTTTTATTCAAATTAACACATGTATTTCAATGGACCAGAGAAATATTTCAAATTAACAAGAGATTCAAACCGTCGAGAGACAAATTATCGAGAGTCCACTGTATTTGAAATAATACAGAGTTATTCATTAATATGTTTCCCCTTTTGGTGGCTAATCCCCCGCATTGTCTAAACTTATCAATCAACAATATTGAAAAAATGCATTTATACATGCACTTCTATTTTTTCCTGGCTTATTCAATTGCATATATCCGAAACGAATCAGAAAAAAATTCGAAAGAATCAAAAAAATATTTGCATTTCCTATACAAATCAGAAAGTTAATCCCATGTAGGAATTATCTTTCCAAATGTTATCAATTGCTTGTAATCACTTTTTCCATGAAAATAAACGTGTTTTTATACTAAAAAAATTATTCATTCATACCTCAGTAGGCCTACCTATACTTCCTATTTCCCGACTAATAACAACGCAGCATCTGTACAAATCAAACCAGGATTTGTTGTGGTAAGGAATGATTATTTTTTTGGAAACACTGTACTTTAGTATACCTCCTTATGTTAGTGGGTGTGCCACTCGACAGATGGGTTACCTACTGCATTTACCTGGAGAAAATTACAAGGGATG
Organism: Conomelus anceps; assembly: GCA_948455865.1. Lineage (NCBI taxonomy): Eukaryota > Metazoa > Arthropoda > Insecta > Hemiptera > Delphacidae > Conomelus > Conomelus anceps. The sequence goes on from OX418224.1 coordinate 49,560,333, forward strand.
GTGCGTTTGTGTGTGTGCATGTGCATGTGTGTTAGGGCCATGTTAATGTATAAGTAGTGTAGCCGCCTCGAGATAGGTTGGGCATATGCTGGTAGATCAATTATTATTTTTTTAGATGCTAGTGTTTACTGATATGTGTTGTGCGGGGGGGAATGGGGGTAGTGACTGGCTCTGTCTGCTATCTGTTGAGCCCTGCTTGTGCGCGCAGATGGCAAAGAGGCTCTAAACCGGAAAGTCTTGGGTTTGATTCTCAATTCTATCACCTGCTTTTCTCATCTGGACGTCTGCCAGGCTGATAAAGTTCTGGATGCGGTTGGTTGGAAAATTGATATCCAAATTGGGAGCTAGAAAGATGTTATTGGGAATTTTGAAATTTTGGGGAATACTGAAATAAAACTATTATAAAAATAACACGAGCTACAGAAGTTTCTTGATGTTTCAAGAGTTTCCCTTTTTTGAAGTCGGATGATGCCCACATGTTTTTGTTTTTTTTGAGGATGAAGCCCACATAGGTCTGAGACCTGTGCGTGGGTAATGAGTTGGATGATTGTGATTGATGAGCTGGACCTACACTTTTAGGTGGGTTCTGAACCATCGGAAAGTAATTTTACAGCAGAGAAGTGTCTTTTTTGCTGGCCAATGTAATCGGTCACCCTTACAAAGAGTGCCTGGGAGAACGCAGCTTATCTCTATCTGATTGAACAGATACCTGCTACGGCTCGCGGCTATCACTTCCCTAATTGTGTCTTGAGACTTGGGGGCATGCATAAATACCTCAGAAGAGGTAGATACGTTTTCTGTGCTCACATTGAATATGCAATACGCAAGGCTAAACGAGATTTGAACTCGTGACCACCGGAGTAGTAGCCAGCCAGAGACTTATCAGGTACAAGCTCTGTAGTATTGAAATAAATCAGAAAATATTGAACGCATTTGCCTCTAATAATTCTATAATTAATTACTCTACAATCCATTCTGGCATTTTTATATTATCATTAATCCTATTCACCACTCACAAATTTTTTTCATCATTTGGACATCATTAACAAAAGTTCAGCATTGAACGATTTGATTGAAAATGTAGAACTTGTTTGGAAGAGCGTGTTATACAGAAATGTTTATGGAAATACAGCATATTATCAGCAATTTGCATTCTATATAGTAATTTTATTACCGTTACTATTTATTACTATTATTATAGTTTTATTACTATTTATATTTTTAGAATACATTTCAATAGTATTCAATATATTACAAGTTAGTTTTGAAGTAACTGACAATTGAACAAACTGGCAAATATACAGAAACAGAATTTATTAATTTCGAATTCATCAGTGTTATCAATGCTGAAGACTTCCAAAATGGTGGATATTGAAAACAGCATTGAATAGCTGATGGAAATCAATGAATGCTACTGTACAAAAAAATCAGTCACCACCGGGAATCGAACCGCGGACCTCCCAATTGCCAGTCGGGCGCCTATATAAATTAATAGTAAATTGACAGCACTTTGAGGAATTCGAAATTAAACTAATAGATTCTGTTTCAATATATTATTTGTATTCATTGTAGTTATTTTTTTGATGTATGACATTTGTAGATGAATGTAGGACACATTATTACACATGTCTAGTATGAGATAACAAAATCAAAATTAATGAAAAAATAATTCTATTATTAGGCAGGTCCCTCGAACTGGGGCATAATTGAAGAGAACTCATGAATACATGCGATTATTAAGAAACATGAAATTATAAATTATGAGCAGCTTTAGAATCAAATCACTGGTGTTGTCTACAGAAAAGTACTATCAGAGTAACAGAGAGAGAAAAAATGAGAGGGTGGTTTAAAAAGGATGAGGAAGAGAAAGAGAAAGAGAGTGAGAAGAGAGAGTGAGTGAGTGTGATGAGAGAGAATGCGTGATGGAATGAGGAAGAGAAAGAGTGAGAGAGAGAGTGAGAGAGAAGGTATGAGAGAGAGAGTGATAGAGAGAGAGAGAGAGAGAGTGAGTGCGTGAGAGAGCAATGTTTGAGCCATGCTCTAGTGGAAATACAATAGGCCTATATAATCAAATTATTTTTCTTTAATTTGTTTGAGTATTATTAATATTTAGTGTGCTTTGCTCTCATAACATAGAAGTCCTACTGCATAATATTGAGCTATAAGCTACAAGAATTTAAAAACCTCAGTTTCGATGAGATTTCAAAAGATTTAATCATTAATTGATACAACATAGTTCCAAATTCTCTCCAGCATCTGGGTTTACTGAAAACAATACTATATGATTACAAACAAATAAATTATATAAATTACCAGAAATACTCAAACATTATTCACACACTTCACCACAAATATAAACAAATAAAATATAATTATAAATTAAAAAACATTTAAATTTAATTTAGAATTTCTCAAACCCACACAGTTCACACATCACACTTTCATCAGATAAACCATCAAAAACCCACAATAATGTAAAGAGTAAGAGAGAGAGAGAGAGAGAGATTGATTGATTGTTTTTATTGATGACTGTTGCCAGGCTTAAGCCTATTGCAACAAAATAAAACAAAAGCATATGACAATCATTGTGACAAGGAACAAAAGAGTTCGTATTATAATTAAGAGAAAAAATAATAATTATATAATCATAAAAATAAGAAATAAAAAGTTGAATGTTTTTGGTTTTTAGATAACTTTAACTACTATACTATTAAGCCAAGTACTAACATAATATAGAAATCAGCAAGCAGAGCATAAAATAAACGAAAACAATTTAGATCAGATTGAATAAATTGAAAAATTAAAATAATGAAATGAAATCACCACATAAATAGATTGATGCAAAACGCTTATGCATGAAACTAACCCCAATGATGCAGGCGACAGATTTTACATGTACATGTCATAACACAAAAATACCCCCCCCCCCCAAAAAAAAAAAAAAAAAAAAAAAAAAAAAGAGAGAGAGAGAGTAAGTGAGTGAGAGAAAGAGAGAGGTAGAGAGAGTGAAAGAGAGAGAGATCTACACAACGTAGATCACAGATTAAAAAAATTCACAGAAGAAATTATGTTAAGAATTATAAAAAATTGGCAAAGTCAATGGCATTTTATCTCGCAATCAGAGCAAATTGAGAACAAAAAATTGCACTCCAAGCTTAACTTGCATTATAATTAACCTAATTGGAAGGCAATTTTTTGAGGTGGTACTACTTTGTGAGGGGTAATTAGAGTGTCAATTAAAATGTCTCTGTTTGCTCTTTTTTGTACTTTTTTGTTGGTAAATCCTGAACTTCAGGATGGAAAGTTGGTGCATGTTATAGGAAAACTAAACCAGTGACGGGGCGACGGCTGTCGACTTCATGCCGGCATCTGCTCAGCGTTTTAAACGCCATCTGCAGTCCCACCTGCGTTTAAAAAGAACACCTTGCAAATACAGTCGACTTTTTCCAATCGAAAATGTATTTGAATGTATCGGACAGGTGATCTGGGCTGTAGCCTGTGGTGGTCGGAGGTTCTCTATAATACGTAAGGTATAATAAAGTCGTGAACGTAATTTCTTAAAATTAGCTAATAGTATTGGTTTTTTACATTATTTGAATTATTTTTCATTTACTGCCAACACTAGATTTTTTTCAAATTTTGCAGAGCATCTCATTACTAATGAACACAAGTTCAAAGCCAGAGAAAATGTTAAATTTCTGCATTTGATTGGCCAAGGCAAACAACTGAAAATTTTAGAAGCTTTGGAGATCACTAGGTTGGTAAAAATATCAGTACCAATACCAGTTTAAACGATCAAATTTATTTCAACCAATTCAATACACAGATTAAAACCACTTGAGCTAGTGAAGTGAAGTGTGCTGTGCTTATGTGTTCAGTGTACAAAAGAAGGTGAAATTCAAACCTTGAAGCATAATTAAATAGCAAACAAACCTAATTATTATATAAGGTTGGTAATGTCTCTACTTAGTAAAATCAGGATAGAATAAATAGCTTATTAGTTTCTAACTAGCTGCTAACTCAAATAATTGGGAAAACACCAATTCAATACAGCTAACTAGGTTTCATCTTAATTCTGACCTACATTTTAATAACGGTACTTTCCTGTTTTTCTCTGTTGACCTTGACTGAGAACATTTCATTTAGCTTAAATTTTTCAATTTATTTTTTTTAAATTCTAGCCTACTTGCGTATTGTTCTTGTTTCTTGCTTTCTATGTGTTCCCGGTTTTTGGTTCTCGATTTTGACTATTATTTTTGATTGTTGCTCCTCCCACCAGTGGGCGTGACTTGTTATGGCCTTCAGCCAACCACAGACCTTCAATGAAGGTCAGCCTATCAGAGGCACTTACTCCCTCAGCCAATAGTATCATTCTGTGTGTAGTATATATTAAGCTACTCTGTACTTTAGTTCTAGTTTGTTTGAGATTGATAATGGTGTAACAATTGAAACTAGTACCTCACGGTTTTCAATAAATGTGTTTGTGACAACTTCAAGGCTCAATTCATAATGAGAAAGATGTGAACAATAAAAAACTCAAGAGATTGAGAAACTTCAAAATTAAACTCTATTGTTCCTTGAAAGTATGTTTGAGAAAACGATATTATATTATATTCTGTTTGTATAGGACACTAGGGAATACAATTATGGTGGCAACCGTGGTGTTTTGCATTCGGTTAAAGTGCTTTACTCTGATTAGATAAGACTCTGGCTGGTTGCTTTAAAGAGTTTGAACCTCTTTCAGCCAAGTATATTTTGTTTAATCATTCACCTCAGTTCCCACGTACAAAACTCAGGCTTATATGGGCATCATTCAACAAACAATATATAAATAGTCCACTCTCAAATTTTAATTTTTCAAACGATAGAAATAACTGTATTTTCGCCAGTTATTACATAGGAGCGTTTGTCAAATGATATCCCCAAATATTTTTTTCGTTGGCGTCTCTCACCCATGTCAGTAGATATAGGCAATAAGACCTATATAGTAATAGATAATAGATATGATTACATTCCAACCACTAGTCTTCCAAGCTTTAGCTAATAATCCCCTCAAGCAATATGTGTCGCATTGTTTTCCTACTGCAGATAATTTTGACCACTCAAGGCCTCACTATAAACAGGCCCTAATCAACACCTGTGACGTCACCAACATAGGCATCATGACAAACCCATCAATATTTATCGAACAAAACCAGGCTCCAAGAGAGTCGAGAGTGATGTATTTCCAGGTTGTTCTAACTCGCTTCCGCAGCTGCAGACTCCATGTTTGTTATTAATTCAGACTGACATCTTCTTGTGAAATCGAAAATTGTAGCCTGCCGATTCGAACGCACGTTGTTTATTGTGTTATACGGAACTGGCAGCTCCCTGAATAGGCACAGGCCAGCTTTTGTTTGTTTCCCATGATTGAAATATCACAAATAGCAACACAGGAACACAGAATTCCCTCAATTGACACAGAAGTATCTCATTGGGTTCTTTTGTTCAATTGGTTCCTAATATGGACCGCGAATTCCATCCAATTAATGGGAAACCTAACCTAACAAAAGCGAATGTTGGGCTTGAAACAATCAGTTGAAGCCAGAAAAGTTTTCTGTTCAACGAAAGAAGTATTAAATGGAATTGAAATGAACTTCAAGATACAAACAAGGCTTAATTGAAATAAATTTTCATATTCTGATCATGTGCCACTCAAGAGAAATGGTTGACACAAACCTTGAGCTACAAAAAAATTTCAATCAAAATCGAAATCAATAGTAAACTCAGATAATGTTATTTTCATAGTGCAAGAAATGATGTACAATGATCTCATTTGTATGCTCTCAATGATATTAACTATGTTAATGACAATCTAAGTGATGCAATTACTGTACATGAAATGGTGAAGTTTGGACGAATATTCGTCCATTCTTGACACTTTAAAAAGAGATCGAGAGAGAGGAGAGAGAGCTAGAAAGACTGTGAGAGGGGGTTTAATAGAGGAAGAGCAAGTATGTGAAGAGAAAATATTGTTAGTCAAGAGAGAGAGAGAGAGAGAGAGAGAGAGAGAGAGAGAGAGAGAGAGAGATGGAAAGAGAGAATGATAGTGTGTGTGGTGAAAGAGAGAGGAGTACATAAGCATGCGGGTGTTAAGACTAGTGCATAATTGTGAGCTCGTAATTTACAGGTAGAAGTTTTGGTTTAGTTGGCACGGGGCCCAAAACGACGACGCCGCCTGAGAGAGAGAGAAAAGAGAAATAATCCTCGCCGCTAGCAATAAATTGAAACGTACTTGGGTGCCTATAACCCCCCCCCCCCCCTACCTACACCCAGTGATACCCCAAATAAAGTACGGCGAAGAGCCTATGAACGGCTGAAAGGTGTTGCACGACAGAGAGAGAGTCATAGTGAGTTACAGTACGTGTGAGGATGGTAGAGAAGTAGAGGAAGGTGAAAGAGGAGGAAGAAAGGAAAGGAGAGAGAGGTGATGAGGAAAGAGGAGGAGGAGGAGGAGGAAGAGGTTGAGGAAGAGGATGAGGAGGAGGATGAATAGGAGAAGGAGGAGGAAGAGGAGGAGGAGAAGGAGAAAGAGGAGGACGAGAAGGAGGAATAGGAATAGGAGAAGAATTAGGAGGATGAGGAGGAGGAGGAGAAAGGAAAGGCTGAGAAGTAAACACGGATGAAGTAGAAGTAGTGCAAAATGAGAAGACGAATAAGATGAAGACGAAGAAAATGAATAACAAGAAGACGAGGGAAAGAGGAGGAGGGGGAGAAGGAGAAGGAGGAGGAAGAGAGGAGGAGGAGGAAGAGAGAAGGAGGAGGAGAAGGAGGAGGAATAGGAATAGGAGAAGAATTAAGAGGATGAGGTGGAGGAGTAGAAAGAAAAGGCGGAGAAGTAAACACGGATGAAGTAGAAGTGTAAATGAGAAAACGAATGAGATGAAGACGAAGGAAATGAATAACAAGAAGACGAGGGAAAGAGGAGGAGGACGAGGAGAAAGAGGAGGAAGAGAAGGAGAAGAAAGAGGAGGAGGAGGAGGAGGAGGAGGAGGAGAAGGAATAGAAGGATTATGAGGAGAAATAGGAAAGGATTAGGAGAATGAGAAGGAGGAGGAGGAAGAATAGGCAGAGAAGTAAACACGGATGAAGTAGAAGAAGTGCAAAATGAGAAGACGAATAAGATGAAGACGAAGAAAATGAATAACAAGACGAGGGAAAAGAAGTAAAAAAGGGGGAAGGAGGGGAGAAAGGAGTGTGAGGTAGTGGAGGGAGAAGGAGCAAAAGAAGAAGAAAAAGTTGAAGAGAAAAAGAAGGAGGAGAAGAAAAACTGAATAAAAAAGGGAGAAATGATACAATTATAAGAAGTAGTGTTAAGGAGAAGAAAAATCATGAGTATATGAAGGAAAGGAGGTGGAGGGGAAAGAGGATTAAGAGTATGAATAAGCGTGAGAAGAAGAAAAAAGAAGGAAGAGAAGCAGATGAAGAAGAGGAAAATGGAAAAAGAGAAGAATAAAAAGAAAAAAGATGAAAGAGAAGCAGATGAAGAAGAGGAAAAAGAAGAAAGAGAAGAATAAGAAGAATATAGAAGAAAGAGAAGTAGCAAAAGAAGAAAAAGAAGCAGAAGCAGAATACGAAAAAGGATATGAATAAGCGAAAGAAAAGCGGAGATGAAAAAGAACTGCAAAAAAAGAAACTTTGGTAAAAGGGGTTCGTTCAATCGAAGAGTTGGTTGGTTGGAGAGAGAGAGAAAATGAGAGAGAGATTGAGAGAGAAGGAATGAATGGTTGTAAGAATGGGGAAAAAGAACCCGAGTTTTCCGGAGCCAAACTACGATAATTTTTCCGACTTAGCGCGCACATCTTAACTTTTCCCGACCTTACTGGCCAGGCCAAATCCTCACAGCTTTTTTCCTCGACTCGCACATTACAGACACAAACCCGGAAAACCTGGAAAACCCCTTCTACAAAGTTAGGAGGCCCTCTGATTAAAATTATTAGGTTGTGGAAGTCCCTAATGGTTCTGATATTTCAAGGAATTTAATTGGTTTAAGCCAGCAAACAAATTAGAAATGAAGTTCACAGGTAATACGGGGTATGCCGGAAAACTGGAAAAAGCAGGTTTTAATGTTTTTATGTTTTGAGTGGATCATTTTTAATAATCTTGACTGCGCGTTTATGGGTGACGTGCTGCAATTTCAATGTTATTAGTTTTATTATCACTTATCCGGTGGTTCGAAACTCACCCAAAATAGTAGGCCCACTGTGTTCCTCATAACATGGCCCAAACGGCGAGGTCTTCCCACCAATAAAATTCATACACTTATTAATTATTAATTGAGAAATTGGAAATAATTCATTACTGGTGGTGTTTCCAAATGAGTTGCTTTGACTCCATTCTTGTACACCTTGAAATGATTTTTTATCTTCAAAAACATATCATTTTTTTCTTGATCAAACATTATGATAATTATTTCCAATAGTTTTGTAACATTTATTCAACTCTTTTACAATTTTTGTAATGTATGCGTGCATGAAGAGATAGATGGATAACATTATTATTAGTATCATCATCAATGACTATCAATTATCATCAGTGATAGCCGCGAGCCGTAGCAGGTATCTGTTCAATCAGATAGAGATAAGCTGCGTTCTCGTAGGACCTGTTTGTAACGGTGACCGATTAGATTGGCCAGCAAAAAAGACACTGTTCTCTGCTGTAAGATCACTTCCCGGTGGTTCGGAACCCACCTAAAACTGTAGGTCCAACTCATCAATCACCATCATCCAACTCATTACCCACGCACAGGTCTCAGACCTATGTGGGCTTCATCCTCCAAAAAAAAATCTTGATCAAACATTATGATAATCATTTCCAATAGTTTTGCAACATTTATTCAACTCTTTTATTGCTGATGAAACCCACATGAGTCCGAGACTTGTGCGTGGGTAATGAGATGAATGATAACACATATCATTCATTATTAAATTACTTTGATAAGATGTGGAATAAAGTAAGCTATATTGGTTGAGTTCCTAGGAGCTTTACCGGTAACGTCTGATTAGTCTTTAAATTCATAAACGTTAAAAATTTGAATAGACCAATCAGACGCCACCAATAACATTTACCGGTAAATGAGAAGGCTCCCATGAACTCAACCATCGACATCACTTTCTTACATCTTTAAAGTACTTTATATTGTAGCCGTAGACCGGTAGATAAATAATATTAATAATTATGTAATAATTGGGGAAGACAATAAAGTATTACAACATTATTGCAATGTTACCAGTAACAAACTGCCAAGTTTCTCATCATAGTAACCCTATCGCATTTTTAAAGGCAAACTTTATTGCGTTGTTTCTTTCAGGAGATAAGAGATGTGAACCTCGTAGCACCTGTGACTCATCACAGTTTAAAACTCGGCTTTTGAGGATGAAGGGGAAGGGGATAAGGGAAGAGGGGGAAATGACAAGGGATTAAAGTGTCACAAGAGGAAGAGTTTTCTTTGTGTCGTTGCATATTTGTCCCATAAATTATGTACTTTCCTCATCTTAATGTTTGATCATAACTTGAGATATTTTTCCTTGTAAGCAAATGGACCAAGAGCACATGCTTCATAAATAGGCTACTTACATTCACTAAATATGTCAAAAGTCAAATTCCCACTAAAAATACAATATGATTTTAGTTCAATCATATTAGAAGAAAAGAAGATTAAACTGTCTAACACCTAAAATCAGTTTATTCACAATTAAAATTGACAAAGTCGTTAAATTTACAATAAAAAGTTAATATTAACAACGCAGATTGTTATGGAACAAGTAATCCAAGAATCTAAAATCGCACAGAATCATTATTCCAGAATTATAATGAACAAACAACTACAAGAGAGCTCCTTTCCACAGTTCAAAGAAATTAAAATTTTACCTGTGCAACACCTATTTGTTTTCAAGGTACTTATTTTAAATAGAGGAACTGAAAACTTGCCATACTCTACTAGGCGTGCAGTTACCAATTTTTTCATAACCTCCAAGGTAAATAGCAGTATTTTCAAAAACTCTTTCCTTTACTTGGGAACAACTCTTAAGGGTAACCGATTAGATTGGCCAGAAAAAAAGACATGTTCTCTGCTGTAAAAACACTTCCCGGTGGTTCGGAACCTACCTAAGACTGTAGGTCCAACTCATCAATCACCATCATCCAAATCATTACCCACGCACAGGTCTCAGACCTATATGGGCTTCATCCTCCAAAAAAAAAGGATTTTAACGAATCACTAATAGAAATAAAAAAATGCAATATTAAAAATGTATTTATCAAGAAGTAGAATCTTGGCTGTGTAACAGTGAAAATGTTGCTTTAAGAATAGCATTAGTATAGGAATAGTAAGTTTGTTGTTGAATTTTTTTTATAGATTACGAGTTGTTATGTATGTTTGATAGTTATTTATTAGGGTTAATTGTTAAATAGTCATAATTTATTTGCATATTCATGTTAAATGTGAAGATGTTATGCTTTAAGAATTGCATTAGTATAGTGATAAGAAATGTTTTTAGGTTACGAAATGTTCTGCATGTTTGATAATTCATTTATTAGGTTATTTATTCCTTGTAAATTGTAGTAATAATTTATTTGTACACTCAAGTTAAATGGGGGTAGTTTGTAGTTTTTTTATAGTTTACAAGATGTTATAAAATATATTGGTTTATTTACTATAATTGATTATTCAAGGGTATAATTTATTTGCTGTCATTGTAGTTGTTTAAAAAAATGAAATGAAATACTCTTTTGAAAACGAAAGGAGACAGAATAAATGTGCCAGTGCTAAAATTTTAGCGTGCATCAAAAAATGCGTGCGTTATTGTTGGAAATGATGAACTGAACTGAACTATTTTTCACAATTTATTTTTGCATGTACCAATTTGAAATCAATAGCGGTATTAATTGATTAATTTATGAACGTGTTAATGGCCACTCTACTAGTTTGGTTCATTTTTTCTTCCAAAGTATGTATGTAAAATTATGTTCGTTGTAATTTTTGGTGGAAATAAATTATATTATTATTAAAACAGAAATTATTAATTTCGAATTCCTTTAATTGCTATTACTTTATACTGAAGACTTCCGCAATGGTGGATATTGACAACAGCATTGAACAGCTGATGGGAATCGATTCCCATCAGCTGTTCAATGCTGTTGTCAATATCCGCCATTGCGGAAGTCTTCAGTATAAAGTAATAGCAATTAAAGGAATTCGAAATTAATAAATTCTGTTTATGTATATTTGTCAGTTTATTCAATTGTCAGTCACTTCAAACTAATATTATTATTGTATAAAATTTAAGTGTTTTTCTGTGATGAAATACTTTAACAATCTACTGGACTATCTCTTATCTACTAAACTATAGCTTGAAGAATCTACTGAGCTATCAAAGCTACTATATCTTATATATCAGTCTATCTTTCTTTGCTTTTATTTCTCTATTTGTTTTTCTATTCCTTTCTTTGTTTCCTATTCTCATCTTCATGATCAAACTCACTCCACATTTCCTCCTTTTTGAACTTTCGTTTTATCCTTCTTCTTCCTTCTTCATCACTATACTTATCCCAATACATACAGGAAACCATATTGTTTTCTCCTACTTTATCACTATATTTTTCTCTTTTCAGCACACCCCACCACGGAGCTACCTGTTTGTAATGTTTTGAATATTGTGTAAATCTGTTTCCATATTTTTTTCTGTTTGCTTTATGTGTGTTAAATAAATGAATATGACTATGTCATAATGAGTTTAACCATGTAAGTATAATATTATTATTAAAGACAAGTATTATTGTGCAGAAGCTAATGAACAAAGTCATAATTAAAACACCACTGCGTAATCCATCAGATCACGATTTTTAGCGAATTTGGTAAGATAAATGCAAGGCAGTAATATTCTAAAGAAATTATCTACAGAGTACACAAAAATCCCAGCACTTTTTTAACATCAGAACCACAGATGCACATAGGAACCATAGTCACAACACATGAAACAGGCACCTTCTTATTGCAAATTTGGCTAAGACCTAAGAACGCTTTATAAAGAGAGATACTACAATCACTTAGGACCAAAACTTTACAATCTGCTTCCAAGAAACATACAGGAAATACCACACAGGAAGAAATTCAAAACGGAGGTACATCACAGGATAATAAACACAGGAAGACAAACCATAGAAACCATAATTTCAATTTGTGAGCTCACTAACCTAATATTAAAACAGTGATACTGAAAACATTTAAATTGCAAACCTACTCTAGAACATGGCATGCCAAACTAAGGAAGGAAAACAAACCATAGAAACCATCATTTCAATATGAGCTCACTAACTCAATATTTAAACACTGAATCCTAAAAATTTTCAATTGCAAACCTACTCTAGAACATGGCATGCCAGGTTAAGTTCCACACAAAAAATGTTTATAAAGATGTAATCTTTGGTGGTTTTAGTCATTTAGTCTTTTTTTTAGATTACGTCTTGGAGACTCCAGTTGAGGAGTAAGTTATAAGACAAGTCAGATCAACAATTATTCAATTTAGATTGAAATAACTGACAATTTTTAAAATGAATAGTCACTTGAAGGAATTTCAAATTGATAAAATCTGTTAATTATACAATATTATACACTAGTTACCATAATTACTATATCAATTAGTTGAGGTGAGCCTTAATTTTGATGTGAAATGAGCTCTTGTACACTATAAAAAGCTATTCATATGTATTATCTTGCTGTGCAGAACTGACCTTTTTGAGTCGCGGCGGACGAATGTGACAGCTTCTATATTGGACAAACTGGCAGATCTTTCACAACCAGATTCAAAGAACACATAAAAGCCCTCACCCAACCACAGGCAAAATCAAATTATGCTGAACATCTACTCACAAAAAATCATTCATTCACCAACATTGATCAAAACCTCCACATCCTTCACATTGCCCCCAAAAGTCAAAAACTCAATACTCTTGAACAATTCGAAATTTACAAACATTCCATTTCACATCCTCAATTCATACTCAATGACCAACTTAATTTCAAATCTCATACCCTCTTCAACATCATCACAAATCCCTCCTAAAAACACCTCCACCACACCCACTTCCCCCACCACATCCACTCCTCCCACTACCTTCCTGCAACCACCAGACCTTACATACCAGAAAAACTAGTCAGTCTGCAACCAAGCGCCGAAGAAGAACAACATAGTTCGAAACGCGTCCGCCGCGACTCAAAAAGGTCAGTTCTGCACAGCAAGATAATACATATGAATAGTTCTACTGCAGTTCACGAAAAATGGATAACCACAACAATAACTATAAAAAGCTTTATCAACTAAATATTTTTTCAACTGTTTCTTTAAATAGTTCTATATTTTCAAGTATCTTTAAAAACTGCGGTAGCTTGTGGAGTTTCCTACCAATATAACTAGGTTTTTGTTTGAATAAGCTACTATTCTGACTCACCAAGTGATAATCTACTCGGTTTCTTGTATTATAATTGAGTACATCAAGATTTTGGTTAATGACACTCTTATATGTATTTGTTTAGATTTAGTTTTAAATGAAAATAAAATATTAACTTGTTATCTGTAGTATAATATTATAATATTGTAAATATTATAATCTGTAGGCCTACAGAGTAAGTAAATTTTATAATGAATTCTTTGGCCTCCGGATACCAGTATAAATATAAATAAAGGTTTAAATACCTGCGTTTTGATATCCAATAACTATTTGTTCACTACCGGTTTCAACCCTCCTATGGGGTCATCATCAGGTGGTTGTGGACGTTATTATATCATTGCCGATTTGGCAATTCGTCGTAATGTAAAACGTCGGAAAATAAAAAACACACACATCACATAACACGAAACGAATACGAGGATGACAGGACGGACAACACGCTCGCGCTGACTGACAGGTCCGGACTGCCAGTACGAAATTGTAGTACTCTGCTCGATCCCTTATCACTTCTTGAAGTACCCCTAACGCCCCTCCCCCTCATTCAATCTAATCGCAACATCGTATATGTAATTCGATGCAAATGACAATTTATCGTTTAAAATATTGTGTTGGTCCAGTTTGACAGCTTTAAAGATTTCAAATTCTTCCAGTGTGTTCATTTTATAACGGTCTTTTGAAAAATGTAATATGTCCATGTTGCTATTGATACTGGTGTAATTATGATTTTTTTCAATTAAATGTTCTGCAAAAGTGGATGATGTTGACTTTTTAGGAACTTTTTATGACCTGTCAGTCAGCGCGAGCGTGTTGTCCGTCCTGTCATCCTCGTATTCGTTTCGTGTTATGTGATGTGTGTGTTTTTTATTTTCCGACGTTTTACATTACGACGAATTGCCAAATCGGCAATGATATAATAACGTCCACAACCACCTGATGATGACCCCATAGGAGGGTTGAAACCGGTAGTGAACAAGTAGTTTATTGGATATCAAAACGCAGGTATTTAAACCTTTATTTATAGTAAATTTTACTTATTCTTAATGAATATTTGACTGCAAGTCGTTAAATTCACATAACAAGAAAAGTTAATATTAACAACGCAGTTCGTCATGGAATAAGAAATCCAAGAAGAAAATAAAATATTCATTTATTTAATAACTTCATTACAAAAAACAGATAATGTTGCAATGAGGGAGTCTTGAAAATCATTCACTAAAAAAACTTCTCAAGTTTACCTTGACTTAAGGAAGGTTCAAGGTAAGTTTATAAATACGTACTTAATGCTTACCATTCCTCGTCATGTTCAATGAAAAGAGTGTTTATGCATGAAAGTTTGATTATTATTAGAGACAAGTTTAATAATTAATTCGTTACAAAAACCAGGTATGTTGTAATGAGTTTTCATTTAAGCAACTGGAAAGATCAATTTTATCAAGATGTAAACAAGTAATGATGCATACAGGTAGGATTAACTTTCCCTCATTTTATAAGTGACATAAAAACAGTGATACCAATATAATAGACAGGTGTATAAGTGCGTCTCAAGTTTGGGAACACACCTGCACGTTTAAGCCTCGGTTTTTAACTAACTTATGAGGATTCGGACATAACGGACAGCGGACAGGGCAGGAATACACAATAATTTATGCTTTTGGTATAGGAACCAATATAGAAAGCATCAACTGTAGTGTATGCCTGCACTGTCTGTTTTGCCCAAATCCACGAAGTTGGAAACCATGGCTTTAGAAACAAGTTTTTTGTAAAGTGTCCAGAATTATTACATAATAATAATAATAATAATAACAACAACAATAATAATAATAATAAAAAAATAAAAAATGATACGTTTATTTCACATGAGTTGTATAATACAATATGAGTTATACAAAACAGTAGTACAAAATGTATTTGCAGAGTATCCCTCTTTAGGTTATACATGTGTGGAGGGAATTATTAGTTACTACACTCTACTGTAGTCTGTATTTATAACTTGGCTCTTGGCAGCGTGTAGCAGATGGGACATGCTACATCTAAACTCAATATACTGCTGCCAAGTTATATTATAATAATAATAATAAGCGTATGGCTTTTAATGGTGGGGAGACCCTTACGGGGAGTTCCACCTCGCCGTTTGTGCCATGTTACGGGGAACATGGTGGACCTACTATTTTAGGTGGGTTCCAAACCACCGGGTAAGTGATAATAAAGCTTGTAACATCAAGTAATTGAAGCCAAGTTATATGACTACCACAGTACAAAATTTTGTTACAAATAGGAAGTTCTATATATCGGGTAGACGTGTAACAAAGTTAAAAGTTAAGGAAATGAGATAACAAATTGGAATTTGCCTTGAAAATTATTTGTTGAAGCTCCACATTGTTTTTGGAATTATAATATTATGTCTAATTATAAATTTAAGTCTAAATGTCGTGAGAAGTCTCCTAGACCTGTCTAGGGTGTTGTCCACACTACTTATTTTGTTCTAGTGACAATATTCTGAGACTCGCTGTAGTTTGAAGTCAAAAGTGCAAAAAATTAATTTTGAAAGCTGAGATTTTATTGACCAAACGTAGAGATGTCTCTGTTTCAGTCAACCGTTTTGCATTTGTCTGTCTGTTAGTAATGCATTCACACCTAAAAACAAGGACCAAATTCAATGAAATTTTGCATGGATCTTCCTTCAAGAAATTCCCGGCGAAGTGTGTAAGGATTTTTAAAATTTGCTGATATTTAAAAGGAAAAAGAGAACCTTGGGCCTTATGGAACATATGATTTTTAAAATGAGCTTCTCCTTCATATGCAATTGGAATGAGATTTAAATATATTCTTTTGGTGAACCTTCATATAAATTAAGTTATTCATAAGAATAACATATTTGAGAGGAACAAATCATTTCTAATATTAAAACTGACACTGTGTTTATATTAAAATATAATTTTCACTCACTTATACTGGAGATGCTGGAGGGATACATTTCACTTCTGAAGAGAAGCTCCATCAGCCTCTTTCTCTTCAGATGTGAAATGCATCCCTCCAGCATCTCCAGTATGTGAGTGAAAATAATAATTTAATAGAAATACAGTGCCAATTTTGATATTGGATTGTTCATAAAGTATTTCGTCATGGAAAACATCACAGATTCTAATATTTCAATCAAGAAAAAGAACAAGTGATTACTACTAAGCAAACGATATTATACAAATTTAATTTTTTTGCTGATGATGCCCACATGAGTCTGAGACTTGTGCGTCGGTAATGAGATGAATGATAACTTATAGATGCCAGACGGAGGAACGGGATTTGAACCCATGACCGGTGAAACGACAGCAAGCTGAAGTTGTGACGCCCCAACCAACTGCGCTAAGCAGAACGCCAAAAATATAGTTTTACATAAAATTATTATATAATAATTAATATTATTATATAAATTTAATCAACAGATATGTGAAATCATATCAACATTTAGTTGTATGTAAAATAGAAACACAGCCTTGGTGACGAAAAACAGTTATTTTTTGTGGAAGACAGACATGAAATAGACTACGCAAATTGAATCAATATATGAACTATCATGAAAACGACCCTCCTCACACACAGACCTGTGCCTAGTTTCATGGAACGATAAGAGTGACTTATTGAGTATATATGAACATTTATTTGATTTTTATTGTGTATTATTTGATTTTTATTATCTATGATTATCTGATGATTGTGTTTAATTTTGCCATAGTGATTATCATTGAGAACATGGAGTATGTTCCTCTGTGCAAGCACCCTTATTCTTGGGCGTGAGGTCTACTGTTCACACAACTACTGGTAACTAATTTCAGAGATTTTGGAACAAGTGGGCACGGTCGTAGGGTGCTTGCACAGTGGAGCATCCAATACTCGATAATAGTCAACATCGTAAAATCAAACACATGCTGTGAAATGGTGGCATTCACACGGTTCCAATCTGTCATAGACCATTCCACAACATGTGTTTGATTTTACGATGGTGAAGAGCAACGAGTATGACATGCTCCACTGTGTAAGCAGCCTTAAATTCAGTGAATTTCCACGTTTGCAATGAATAGAAAATGACAACATAAGTCAATGACTTTAAAAATATTTATTCATCAGTCTTATAGAAGAGTACTTCAATAACTTGATAACAATAGCATTAAACAAAAAATAAAAACAAGCCTTAAAAAAATATACATCAGATAAATGATACTGAAAAAATTACATTATATATACATTTTTGTTTTGTTATGATTACTATTTTCATAAGAGAGTTTCGGCTAAACCATGTTTATATTAACGCTAACCTGAACACTCTATGCATCTACCTCCGGTGGTTCGGAACCCACCTAAAACTGAAGGTCCAAATCATCATCATCTAATTTATCATCATCATAATTACCCACGCACGGGTCTCAGACCTATATGGGCTTCATCATCCGAAAAAAATACAGCAAGCAAATGTATAGAGTGTTCAGGTTATCGTTAACGTAATTTTTCACAAACTCACTCTATTATTGAATTCAATTGAAGCTCTCTAGCAGCGTAATTTTAAAATTCAACTCTGTCGTTTATAATCATGGTATAAAATTAAACCCTGTTGAAAATTGTTTCATTAAAATGCACGGTGATCTGTCAAGCTTAAAAAAATAAAGCGAAAACGTTATAATATAAACATATACTACAATAATATACAAGGGACATGGTACGGTGGTCAGCTTAGTAAGAATATGTACTTTCTAAAATCTAAAACCTGGTATTGAAACTTGAATAAAGATTATTATGAACAAAAAAGAACTTAGCGTCCTAGCCGTGTTCAACATTAAAATAAAAAGCAATCTTTACTTGATAAAAACAATTTGATTACAAATTGTAGCAAAACTTTGATTGTCAACCAAAATTTTAATGAAATCAACACTAAAAGAAAGTTGCACAACAAAAAAGTAACATTTTCTTAATTAGGAATTGTACATTTGATCTAGTTTCAATATTTACTTGAGAAAATAACTAATTTTAGAACAGTAACATTAAAAAATCAATCTGAAAAATTAAAATGACTAAATTATTTACCCATTAATAACAAATTTTGATCTATTAATTTCTATTCACAATTCAAGAAATTTATAGCAACCATAAAACAAAATAAGTATTTCGATGAGGCACTTTTCAACTATTTTTCTTAGAAATTCTATTGGTTCATATTATTACCCCATATTATATTATGAACCTCATTTTATTACTCACTGAAATAAGTTAAATCATGCTGTAGTACGTATAATACCTCTCACAAAAAATTGAATCCATATTTTCTTATTGTAATATTTTCCAACAAAATTAAAAAATATCAAGTAAATGTAAGTAAAACCAAGACTAATCTGGAACTAAATTTATGTCCTATTGTTCTAAACAGTATTTGAAATTGTGTTTATTGTTTTCAACAGGAAACAACCGTTCATAAAAAACAGTTTATCGAATTTTACGTCATTTTTCTATTCTATTTTCAACTAAAAATTGAAAACAATCAATATATCAATTAAAAACAGTCAAAAATTAAAATCAAACGATTGGTTATGATGCCTTCTTCTTATTCTGCAGCACTCGATTAATCATGTCTTGTTGTAGAGCGAACAATTTATCTCTTTTCAGCTTTTTCTTTTTCTTTTTTGAAGTTACACTGTCTTTGTCTGAATTGGTTTCTTCTGTACTTACACATGAGGAAGTTCCAGTAGGGTAACTGAGCACTTGTTCAACGTTGTCTTTATTGTTTTCAGCTTTGGACCTATTTGAAAAGTTTTGAAAGGAACTAACGGATACACTATGAATAGATTGTTCTAAATTAACTGTTTGCACACTACTTTTGGGCACATCCAAAGTCGCTGCCATTTTCTTTACCGGACTCAAAAATTTGAAAATTTTCTCTTGTTTTGGGTCTTCTTTCGATTTCTTCGGTGTTTTCGTTTTACTCGTTCTTTCTGTAGATTTTTTCGGAGTTCTAGAAGTTTTATCAACAGTCTGTAAATCTTGATTAAATGTAAAATCTGATACAATTGAAGCATTGACAGGTTCCGTTGCATTAGATACAACATCACAATCTTTATTATGTTTGGGAAGCTCTTTAGAAGTAATCAAATCCCCTGATTTCCTTTTGTTCTTCTCTTTCTTCCACGATTCTTCCAAACTCGACCTATCAATCTCTTCACACACACTATTCTCTAAATTAGTTTCCTTATTCTTAGATCTCTTCTTCTTTTCCTCAGTTAGTTCTTCATTTTTGTCAGACTGTTCAAACTCTACAGACACACTCTTATCTAAAGAAAAACTCCTTTTCTTTCTACATCTCTTCTTTTTATTTTTCTTGTCACTTTCTCCAACATTTTCAAACATTTCCGAACTTTGTAGCTCACCGGCAATCGGTTTTTGTTCATTTTCGTCATATTTCCCCCTATTTCCAACCATTCCCATTTCCAATTCATGAGAAGATGACACCTTAATTTTTTTGGTGGGTATACAATTAAAATCATCATTACTTTGAGCACCTTTTTCAATATCTGATTTCCTTCTTTTTCTAGAAACATCATGTGAACGATTCCCTTGAGCACTAGATCCTAGATTGTCATTTATAGAGTGTTTATCCACTTTCAATTCTTCTACATTTAGTTCTTTATCACATTTACCTTTCTTCGATTTTTTTAAACATCTTGCTTCGTCAATAAATTCGCTATC
Organism: Conomelus anceps; assembly: GCA_948455865.1. Classification (NCBI taxonomy): domain Eukaryota; kingdom Metazoa; phylum Arthropoda; class Insecta; order Hemiptera; family Delphacidae; genus Conomelus; species Conomelus anceps. The sequence goes on from OX418224.1 coordinate 49,580,547, forward strand.
AAGTTTCATTTTTTTCGTGAATCCATCAGTTGTCTGATCATCCTCATTACATCCTTTTTCGGAATGTTTCCTTTTCCTACTACGTTTAAGAGAAGTTTCAAGCATTTTGGCTTCATTTTCACAAGATATGTTAGACGCTTCGATAGATTCGTTTTCTTTATGCTTTTTCTTTTTCTTCTTCTTCTTCTTTGTCAATTCTTCATGGGTTGATCCATTTACATTTCCACTAATATCACCATCATGTTGATTTTCTATTTCGTTTTTCTCATAAGTTTCACTTTCTTTCACTTCATTTGTAGATTCTTTGGATTTACAGAAACTACTTTCAAGAGGTATGTTAGGCGCTTCGATAGATTCCTTATGCTTCTTTTTCTTCTTCTTTTTGGTTGTCAATTCTTCATAAGTAGGAATTTGTAAATTTGGTTGGAATTCATTGACATATCCATCTTGTTTCAGTTTGAATTCTGATGATTTCTTTGACTTGTTTTTTGAACGGTTACAATCTGTGATATAACCATCAAGAAACGTTTTTTCAGGAAAATGTTGGTCGTTAGCGTCAAGAGATTTTTTTCGTTTATGTTTCTTCGTCGAGAACTCAAAATCACTTGCATTTTCATCTTGTTTCATTTTAAAATCCGATAATTTCTTGGACTTGTGTTTCGAAAAGTTGCAATCTGTAACGTAACCATCAAAAATAGTTTTTCCGTGAATATTTTCAGCTTCAACATCAAGAAATTTCTTTTTACTGTATTTCTTCTTTGAATCCTCATCAACATTTTTCGAGCTCGCTTGTTTACTAGCTTCAAAATCACTCGCATATCCATCTCTTTTCAATTTGAAATCCGATGATTTCTTGGACTTGTTTTTTGAAAAATTACAATCTGTGATATAACCGTCAAGAAACGTTTTTTCAGGAAAACTTTGGTCATTAGCATCAAGAGATTTTTTTCGTTTATGTTTCTTCATCAAGTCCTCAAAATCACTCGCTTGTTCATCTTGTTTCTTTTTAAAATCCGATGATTTTTTCGACTTGTGTTTTGAAAAGTTACAATCTGTAATATAACCGTCAAGGCTAGTTTTTTCCTGAATATTTTCAGCTTCCACATCAAGAGATTTCTTCCGTCTGTTTTTCTTTTTTGATTCCTCCTCAACATTTTTCAAGCTTGCTTGTTTATTGTCTTCAAAATCAGTCATATATTCATCTCTTTTCAATTTGAAATCCGATGACCTCTTGGACTTGTGTTTCGGAAAGTTACAATCTATAATAAAATCGTCCAGAGTAGTATTTCCCTGAATATTTTCACCTTCAACATAAAGAGATTTCTTTTGTCCGTGCTTCTTTTTCGATTCCTTATCAACAGTATTCGAGCTCGCTTCTTTACAAGCTTCAAAATCACTAGCATATCCTTCTGTTTTCAATTTAAAATCCGATAATTTCTTGGACTTGTGTTTCGAAAAGTTACAATCTATAATAAAATCGTCAAGAGTAGTATTTGCCTGAATATTTTCAACATCAAAAGATTTATTTTTTCTGTGTTTCTTCTTTGAATCCTCAACATTTTTCAAGCTAGCTTGTTTACTAGCTTCAAAATCACTCGCATATCCATCTCTTTTCAATTTGAAATCCGATGATTTCTTCAACTTGTGTTTTGAATAGCTACAATCTGTAATGTAACCATCCAATGTAAATTGTTTAGAAGACCTTGTCTGATTGGTAGTTTCTTCCACACCAGAATTTTGATGCTTTTTTCGGTGGATTTTCTCTTTTTTCTTCTCTATTTCTACTGATTCTTGCCTTTTTTCATCATTTTCTGTTTGATCGTTAGAGTCTTCCACCCCAAATGAGTCTTGATGTTTCCTTTTCTGAATCTTATTTTCTTTTTTCTCAAATTCTATCGCTTTCTGCCCTTTTTGTTCCTTCATTTCTGCTAAATTTGTTAAATAGGGAGAATCTTCAACTATTTCTCGGGTTTCCCTGCTCTTTCTTTTCTTAATTTTCTTACTCTGTTCCTCTGTCTGTTTTTCCTGTCCATAATTATCACAAACATTGTCCACAACTTTAAAATTTCCACACTTTTCATTATTTGCATCACTTGTACCTTTAACAACCAACCCGCCTTCATCATTCTGAGAAACATTGAACAGTTCCATAGATTTCTTTGATTTGTGTTTCTTTTTGAAATCTCCATCACCAACTGTTGAAACTGATGAACTTTCTTGAACTTCAACGCCAAATTCACTGTCATATCCTTCATCCTTCTTTTTAAAATTAGATTTTTTCTTTGATTTGTGTCTGGAGGAGTTATAATCTGTAATATAACCGTCCAGTGCAGACCGGTTTGCAACATCTAGTTCAAATCGGTTTCTATTTTTATTGCCTTGGTCTTCAATTTTCTTCTCTATTTCTATTGATTTTCCATCATCCAGTTCTTTTTCTTTATTCTTTTTCTTCTTTATCTTCTTAGCCACTTTTTCCTCACCCAGTTCCTGATTTAAATCCAGTACTAATGAGTTCTTATTCCTATTTTCTTGGTCGTCATTTTCCTTCCCTGTAAAAGCCAATTCTATTGATTTTCTACAATCCAGTTCATTTTCTTTCTTCTTTTTCTTCTTTGTCTTTTTAGTTAGTTTCTCTACATCCACTTCCTGATTTGAATCCAGTACAAGTGAATTCCTATTTTTCTTTTCTTTATCCCCATCTTCCTTCTCTGATTCTACTAATTTCCTATTATCCAACTCTTCATCTTTATTCTTTTTCTTCTTCATCTTCTTAGACATTTTTTCCACATCTAGTTCCAGATTTGAATCCAGTACAAAAGAGTTTCTATTTTTCATTTCTTCATCTTCTACTACCTCCTCTGATTCTACTAATTTCCTATTATCCAATTCTTTCTCTTTAGTCTTTTTCTTCTTTGCCTTTTTAATCAGTTTCTCTACATCTGTATCTTCATTTGAATCTTCAACTGTACTAGCATTTTTTACTACATTCTCAACAGAATTTAAATGGGTTTCAATAGATTTCCGCTTGGGGTGTCCACTTTTTTTAATCAGGGTCTCTAAATCATCATCTGAATCCTTAACTGTACTATCATCTTTGACCAATTTTTTCTCAACAGAAATTGCATGGCTTTCAATAGATTTATGCTTGTGGTGTCCACTTTTTTTAATCAGGGTCTCTAAATCATCATCTGAATCCTTAATTGTGCTACCATCTTTGACCAATTTTTTCTCAACAGAAATTGCATGGCTTTCAATAGATTTATGCTTGTGGTGTCCACTTTTTTTAATCAGGGTCTCTAAATCATCATCTGAATCCTTAATTGTACTACCATCTTTGACCAATTTTTTCTCAACAGAAATTGCATGGCTTTCAATAAGTTTCCGCTTATTTTTACCACATCTTTTAGACAGTTTCTCAACATCTGTATCCTGATTTGAATCTTCAACTGTATCTACAATCTTCTCAACAGAAGTAACACTGTTTTCAATAGATTTTCTATTTTTGGGTCCACAAAATTTTGTGAACGCATCCTTTAAAAGCATTGTTACTGTTGATTCTTCACATATGGATGCTGTTCTTCCTCTGAACGTTTTTCCAACACTAAAATCATCATTAAAGTCATCAGCGTTGACCCCTCCATTTCCCCTACTTTGCAACGCATTTTTCTCAATAAAATCTGTACTTTTTTCTTTACTTTTATCTTCCTTTTCCTTTTTATTTTCCTTCATACTTGCGAGAGATCTATTATCAGCGTCAGACGACGATTCATCACTGCTAGATTCTGATACACATGTTTTTTCACCAGTTATTTTTTCATCCTTAGCAACCGTGTCTCCAATAGTGCTTCTCACTCCATCTTTATCACGTTCTTCAGTTTCTTTCTTCGTTCTTCTAGTAGTTTCATCAGCCAGCCCAAAAATTGAAGAAAAATGTTTACTTTTGTTGGAACTAAAATTATCTAGAGACTTAATAGTTTTAGTATCTCTTTCTACCTGGTTTACTTTAGTTCTACTTTCAACTGTTTTATCATTTACACTAATTTTACGATCATCTTTCTCCGCATCATCTCTTTCTCTATTAGATTTCTCCTTATTCTTCAAACCACCTTGATTAGAAACTATTGCAGAGTTATCAGTATCTGAAGAGTTTGAGCTATCAATAGTTTTATCATACTCACGAATACTATCTAATTCATCATTTTTTAAATTGTTCGTATTCCCATCAGTGGTATTAGATTCCAATTCAATAGGTTTGCTGCTTTTTTTGGGTGACTCCAATTTTTTTGAGCCTTTCATCTTTCCAGCTGATTGGGCCAAAATGTTTTTGTTTTCGTTCAGACCAAAATCTAATTTTTTACAGAATTCTTCTCCACATTTTGTGGGTGTTTCCGAACTCATAGAAACTTTTGCATGTTTTTCCGACACTTTTGTACTTTCTAAAAACGTTTTCATTCTATTTTCAAAACTAACATCAGGGGTGGAAGCAGGAGCTGAATTTACTCTAATATTTTTAGGTGATGGCGAATTTTTTGAGGTTTTTGCATCTTTCCCAGAAGATTTTATTTCTTTTCTCTCTATTCTTCCAAAATCTGGATTTGAGTCACAATCTGTATTTACACTGATATTTGAAGGAGTTTTGGATTTTTTTAAGGCTTTCGTATCTATTACCGGTGATTTCATTTCTTCAAGCAAACTTTTCTCTTTTCTTTGATGGTTATCACTAGAAATAGAATTTACAGTGATATTGTCAGATGTTTTAGAATTTTTCGAGAACTTCCCATCTTTTGTATCTATGTCTTCATCCGTTGAATCAGAATCTGAATTAATATTTTTAGATGGTTCAGAATCTTTTGACACAACTCCTTCTTTCTTAGGTAATTTTATCTTTTCGTGCAATCTTTGATTACTTTCTTCAAAATCGCCATCTGTATTTTTGTTGGGTTCAATATTCTTTGGAGAACCTGTAGCTCTTAGAGATTTCATATTTACTAGTAGTTTGTCGCTTACACTTTTGTCAGCTTCCAAATTATTAGAAGAATCTGAAACTTTTTCAGGAGATTTCATCACTTCCTGTACAACCTCGTTTTTGCTTTCAAACATTGGGTCGTTTAAACTCTCAATTTGTGAACCAAATTTTAGTACACTGTTCTCTGAACTGAACCGCACCGATCTTCTACCTTTTTCATCATTTCCCGGAGAATTGGCAACACTGGAGGGTGACACTGTCTTTCTAAGGCACGATTGAGGAGAATCTAAATTATTCAAAAACTTTGAAACATTGCCAAACGACTCATCATTAATCCATAAATTATTTTTCCTTGTTCTAATTGTTATTTTAGATGGCGATACATCGAAAACTAAATTTTCTTCATCATTATTTTCAAAACTTTCTGCTTCATTTGTCAACTTTTTAGGTGACATTGGAATAGAGCCATCACTTTCAATTTCAGGTGCATCATTTAATTTACTAGATGATGAAATAGAGGTTTTACTTTCATTTTTAGATCTTTCCACACATTTTGTAGGTGATAATGAAGAAGTGTCCCTCATTTTCCTACGTGATGGTGAAATAGAACTCTTTCCTTCATTTTTTGAACTATCCACACTTTTTCTAGGCGACAATAAAGTTCTATTAGTGACTTCATCGTTGTCCTCTGAAGTTTCTGCAAGTAAATAACTGTCATTCATCAAATTCTGGTCTCTATTTTTTGAAATTTCGCGCCCAATACTTGGCTTCTGTGTTTTAACCCTATTTAAATCTGAAAAAGCATCACTTTCACTATCACTTTTCACTGATGTATCCTTTTCGTGACGATCCACATTTATTGATTCTTCCTTGTTGGAGCTTTGGGAGTTTTCCAAGGAATTGGTTGGTTTACTAGTTGATGACGCCCTGTGGATAAAAAATTATCCTATTATATTAAACGAGCAATTTCTGTATGTATGTGTGTATTTAGTTGGTATTTATTTATTTAGTATTTATTTAGTCCGATGGATCTCAAAAACGGCTGTAACGATTTTGATGAAATTACGAATGTAGGGGCTTTTTGAAGCAAAAATACGATGGCGCTTGGTCTCATTCCTGTAAAAACTCACTGAAGGACACAAAAATGAGAAATGTACCCTTTAGGGAACAGCTGGTAGAAGACAACAATTTTTAATCATATGGTAAGCCCCTTAGCGGCGTAATTTATGCTGTATGGGAAGCGAAGACTTTACGCTCGTGTAGTCGGAGCCTTGCAGTTATTAAGGAAATTTATATGGTTGGTGAATCAAAGCTCAGCACATCGTATTTCTATTTCTTTGGTGAATTAGAAAACTGAACTTTTCAAATTAGAAAACAAAACTTTTGTAATTATTTTGAAACACCAAGTGAAAACGCACTCTAGGCCGTTTATTCTCTATAATTTATCAAGACTTACAATAATTACTTTTATGATTAACGGATATTATTTTACACATAGACAAGAAGCAAAAGATACGTTGCAGCACCGTCTCAATACAGCTCCCACACAGTAAGCAGTGAGTTGACACTGTACGAATAAGTGTTTTTTTTTTACTGAATTCAAACATAAATTCTATGGACAGGGAATCATGCAAGTTATTGCAGAAAAAGTAATGAATTCTATTGAAAAAAATAAAATAAAAATCACAAAACTTCAAGACATATTAAAGATGAAACCCCCAACGAAGCTCGATACCCTGTTATTTATCAATAATAATAAGAAAAAGGTAAAATAAAATCATGATTAAAATTAAAAACAAGTGAGTCATATCTGCTATTCGAAGACTTCTATGTAGTGTTATGAAACGCAAGGAAGAATAGAAAATATTTCTGCTCTGCTCATTGTGTCAATAGTTCTTCCGTTTAAATTGATAATAGGTACTTTTTGTTAATTCCCCTCCTCTTCCCTTCATCATGCTTACTAACAAATGGTCATTTAGAATGTTCCAGACATTATCTGTGTAAATAGAGACCTCTAGAAACCTATGGTAATTTCGAGAGTTTCCTTGAATGTTACAAAAACTTATAAAAGCGGATGTTCTTGTAAACAGCAGTTCAGTGTGATTCGAAAGTTTTAATGTGATAAAGTAACAGTGTCAGACTTCCTTTACAGTGTACAAATACTGCTATTTCTAAGAATGGTGATTATTTATTTGAACATTACACAATTCAATAGTATCCCTTTAGCTGTAAGCTATTTGAGGGATATTTTATTAAGACATTATATTACAATCAAATTCAACAATGAATAACAATAGATTCCTTTTCGTAATCTATATAACTGTATATAGCCCATTATATTTTCTTTGTAATCCATTGATCTGTCTATTGTCAAATACATATGTAAAGTCTATGCATATCAAATACAGTGACAGACTGTGCTTCGTAAGTGTTCCATTTCTTTAAGTGTTCAACTGATTTTTTTGGACATTTCTTTTTACAGCATTTACATTATTGGATAGCTATTTATTAAATTATTGATCGGCCTACTGACAGTTAGTAATTGGTTTTTTTACAATGATATAGAAAATTCATAATTAGTTGACGTTATTGATCTATTAGTTTATTTCGGTTTTTCTTGTGTGACATAACCGATTAGTGAGTGTTGTAAGTAATTTGAGTAAATAAATCAACCATTAGAAACAAACTAAGCTTTGCATTGGGCAAGTTTACAAGCAAACAAATCATGACACAACAAGGTCACCCAGCTTTCCCCAACAAAGGCCTGACTCCTAAAACTTAACCATTTCTACTCACCATACAAAATGGTAGTTAGTAAATTGATAATGATGAATGGCAATTATAAAAATAAAAGCAGAATAACATGCACTTAGATTCTGAATATCATTTTCAAAGTTACATTTATGTAGACAGTTTTAAATTGTCAATAATCATTGCTTTGAATTCCCTCTGAAAATCACTTGAGCGTCCGTGACATTGGGCTAGTTTACTAGATAACAAGCCGACCCAGCTCTCCTACCAAAGGACATGATGCAAGTATAGTGGGTGGAGCTTGTCAAGTCTCAGGCCTTTGGTGAGGGGAGCTGGGTCGGCTTGTAGAATCATGACTTGTTAGCTAGTAAACTAGCGCAATACAATCAATACTTTATCGATTATTGATAATCACATGCCACAATTGGTCAGATTTACTCTAGTTTATTGATCTTTACAGCCTATTTAAGTTAAAAATTGAGTGTTGGAAATGTCTGCACAATTTTCATGTTCATTAGATGAGAAATAGCCCCCAAAATTACAATAACAACCTTCTTATTGTGCCAGCGCACCACTGAAATCTGGCACTTACTGTAACAGTTCAACCAAATGTATAGATACCGCTTAATAAACTGTTTCCCCCTAAGCACCTGAATGCATTTAAAATAAAAAATATTCTAATATTCATAGATTAGACAAAATGATTAGGAAAGTGCATATTTCCAACTGGTTTAATTATTTTATTTACTTACTTAAAGGTGTTTCAAGTCTAGGTGAAATTTTTTATTAAAGTGCAATGATATGTACACGCAGATGAAGTGAAATATGATTATGATACTAATAGTACTTCAACTGTCGAAATGAAAAGGTACTCAAGTAATTATTGTATAATAAAATTTATATTACAGTTCGACCTGCATGAAAAAAATGAACTGCAAAAAGGGATTATTGACAATCCGAATGTTCAAAGTACGTTTAAAAATGTTAAAATGTAGCACAGTGAACTCCCCCAGTAGTTTATTAATCAATTCAAACCCCAATATTTCTAGACACTATTTTTTGTTTTAGATTATCTCAGATGAGGTTTATTAATTCTATTACTATTTCTGGTATTGTAGTCATGAATATCACGTCATAATGAGAAACCTGCTGGATTGGTATAATTATGTTCATTCTTTGCAGTACCCTCCCCAGAAATTATTCGCTGGAGGACCCTATAACTGGAGAAACTTGGAGAATTCCAAACTAACCATTGCTTAGGGGTTTCACATAAAAGCTTAGTTAGAAGCATTGTCACAGTCACTCAACCAACCAACTCAATCACTCATTGTCACTCAACCCGTTATGACGCTTGGCAAACGGTCCCTGTGCGGACTTTCTCAGCTGTCAGAAATCATTTGGCCGGCCGAACACGGAGCAATTGCCAAGCGTGCATAACCTAACCTGACATTAAGCGTCGCAAATAAATGGTTTTATTTGGCTGATTTTCAATAGCTTTGACAACCCAGTCAATCACAGTCATTTATTTACGACGTTTAGCGTCAAAAACTCTTAGCAAACACTCCATGTGAATAGAATTATCTAGATTCATTGAAATCAATTGGCGATAATGTGCGGATTTACCCAAGCGCTGTACCAACAAGATTTCAGATTGATTGACTGATTTTCATTAAATATCATTACATAATTATTATTAGTTTTTTTATTATTTTTCACCCCGATACATATTTTATATAGTAGGGTGATCATAGTTAACAATATTGCTTAATATAGAAACTACAAAATTGTATTCTCAATTTATTATATGCTTTTGTTTTATTTTATTGCATTACTCCTCTGGGCAATTGCTATTTGCTCAGAGAAATTATTATTATTTTGTCATGTGAAACCGTGTCATTTTCATGAGCACAGCTCTTATAGTGTATGAAATGTCAATTTATTTCTTATCCTAATCAATCAGTCGTTAGATCACAACAGGTGAATTGTCAATAACTAAAAGCATAAAAAATTACAAATATTTCTCCAAGTGCCACATCATTCCACCGCTCATCGCACGTATCTCGTCCTTGCCCGAGACAAGCGCAACAAAGCCAAGGAACCAAAGCGTGTTGCCAGATTCACAATATATTTAGTTTACTTATTATTGTAACATATTTGCTAACAAATTTCAGATCAAATCAATATTAATCAAATAATTGCTGGTGCTCTTTTACAGGAAATACACATATGGGTTGTGTACACATTTACTTCAATCTACCTAAGGTCTGACAGAATTATAAATGACTAACTCAAATAAAATATTCACGTCATTTACAGTATATTGTTCTGAATAAGGTCTGTTATCAGAGTTTTATTATCAAGTAGTATTGAACACTGTAAAATCTGTAATACAACACATCGTTCAATTAACAGATGTGTTATATTTATATATATATTCATAATTATAAATTACTAAATCAAATAAAATATTCACATAATTTACAGTATATTGGTCTGAATAAAGTATGTTATCAGAATTTTGATCAAATACTATTGAACACTGTAAAATTCGTAATACAACACATCGTTCAATTAACAGATGTGAATCATTTTTTGAAAAAATACATTGATTTTCAATTCATCGTATCGTTCAATTAACAGATGTGTTATTATATGATTTATAGCTGGTACAGTATTTCACCAAGAAAAACTGTTAAATCTAAACTTAAGGTAAAGAAGAAAGCCGATTGTTGTATGGAATTCTCTGCATATGGTAAATATAAATTGTTTGTTTCTTTTCTCTTTTAACCAGATAGGTTAAAGTCAGATCGTTTATTATTTAACATCAAAACTGACACCGTATTTCTATTTTATGATTTTCACTCACTTATACAGGAGATACTGGAGGGATGCATTTCACTTCTAAAGAGAAGCTTCATCAACCTTTAGAAGTAAAATGCATTCATCCAGTATTTTATTACAAGTGAGTGAAAATCATATATTAAATAGAAATACATTGTCAGTTTTGATATAAGATTGTTCATAAAGTATTTCGTCATGGAAATCATCACAGATGTTTATTATTTTTGTCTTTCTATTAATGAACTCGCAGCTAGCCCGCAGGTTTCTCTTTGCTGGCTGTGCCATATTATATTCGTAAACGTATGTAAATTGAATTTTTGTGATGTTTAGTGAATAAAATATTATTATGATATAATAATACCAAGTTCCCAGGTCTTAAAAGACCTGTAATAACTTGAATAAATTGGATTTTTGCAATGTTTGGTGAATAAAATATTATAATAACAAAATAATCCCTAGTTCCCAAGACCACTGCAGTAAATAGTATAAGATATTACAAGCTAATAAATAGAAATCGATCAATAACAGTAACATAAAATATTGAAGACTAATAATGTTACTCACAGAATATCGATCAGTTCTCCTCTGATATAAGGTATCGATTCACTCATATCGATATTAACCACCTTGAATCGAACATCCTGTCCGACAGAGACAGACGTACCTTTCCACGCTCCTTCTTCAATGCCATTGGGTCTCGGTATTGCAATATTGAATACACGGTGAACTAGACAACCTATATGGTCTTCGCTTTTTTTGTTTACTACACCTGAAATTAATAACAATAAAGAGTTTGAGACGCTAATATTTTAACCTGGCCTCTCTGTTTCAACCTGCTCTATAACATCTGATATATGAGGCCTCCAGAGGTAAAATAGAATAATATTTTATTGGCCATTCAAGTACAATAGGCTTCGTCTGAAATATACAATACAATAAACTTAAACATGAACAGAACAACAATTATAAACAGACCAAGACAATACTAGAGCCTTATTTGTCACTATACAAAACATGTTTACAGTAGGTATCGTCAATTCATCAGACTCCTAAATTCACTATTATTAATATACTCATCTGTTGAGTAAAACCCTCTAACCTTCAGCCATTTAGCAAATTTGTTTCAAGTTTTAGCTGGTAAAAGTCTAATGGATGAAGGCAACTTACCAAATAGTTTAAACTGTAGGTAACTGACTTTTTAATGTTTTACTTAGTCTAACATGAGGTGTTACCAAGTCATATTTTTTATAAATGGTTCGGAACCCATCTTATATAGTATGTCCACCATGTTTCCCGTAACATGGCTCAAACGGCGAGGTGGAACTACCCGTACGGGTCTCCCACCATTAAAAGCCATACGCTTATTATTATAAATATTATTATGCCTAGCATTAAATGTACCTATCATTGGTTTTGAATTTACCAACATTATCTAGCTAACCTACATTTCAGCTTTACCTACATAGGGAAGTGATAGCCGCGAGCCGTAGCAGGTATCTGTTCAATCAGATAGATAAGCTGCGTTCTCGTAGGTCCTGTTTGTAACGGTGACCGATTAGATTTGCCAGCAAAAAAGACACTGTTCTCTGCTGAAAATCACTTCCCGGTGGTTCGGAACCCACCTAAAACTGTAGGTCCAACTCATCAATCACCATCATCCAACTCATTACCCACGCACAGGTCTCAGACCTGTGTGGGCTTCATTCTCAAAAAAAAAATTTCGCGTAAGCTAAGTTCTGATAAATGAAGAGACATGCCAATGTCATTATTTTTAGTTTGGGAAAATAAGTTCTACATGATACATCATTATTTATATTGCTAAGTATTCTGATGGCTCGTTTTTGCCAAATGGACGATTATTTTTGCAGCACTGGGGTTGCCAAATAACATAGATGAACGTGAAAAATACCAAAATATGTAGTGATTAACACCTTATTATTCACACAGTATCTTAATTTTCTTAAAATGAAGATTACCCTGGTAGGTATTTTTACAGAGATTATCAACAACTGTGTTCCAACATAATTTACTGTCAAGATATATGCCTAGAAGCTTTACAGGTTTAAAAAGAGAGTCATCTATATCAACTCCATGTTTACGAACGAATATTATATTTTAATAAAAATATTCATAAAATTGTAATATTCATAAATATAGTTAGCCGCCTACCAGGTGACAAAATGTATGATTCGAGTAAATTGCACTTAAAGCTGTTCCAATCCTTTAATTGTTATGATTTTTATGCTAGTTTTTGCTTTTAACGTGAAACCCCATCATTCTTTTAGTTATTTTCTGGAGAAAAATAATTTTCTAAAAATTTGTTAATTTTTCACATATTTTTATGTAACTAAGCAGCACTTTTACTCCTTTCCCTCTAAGGAATGTTTGTAAACGTCTTCATCCTGTTTTCTGTCGACGAAACTCTTGCGCTGTAGAATAAGGGATTGAAGGGGTGGAGAAGGATAATGAGTAGAAAAATGAAGAAGAAAATGATGATGCGGGAAAGGAAGATGGAAGAGGAAGAGGAGAAGAAGAAGGGAAGAGGGAGATTAAAAAGTATATTAAATTAAATGTGTAAATAGGTTTTGACACGTACTAGATATCCCGATTCAACTGAGTCAGGCAACCTGCTAGTCTTGCACATAGAGCAAGGGGAGGTATAGAGTGGTCAGGTTGGAATTAGCGTCATTATGAGCTCATTCTATGTGATAGGATGAACAGCAAAAATATTAGCAGTAATCCAATTTCTATAGCGGACGTTTTCAATACAACACCTACATCAAACCAACAAAACTATTGATGGGAAGTATGTTTTTCTTGGTGGAATGAGTATTCTAATAACTCAAGTCACTATCCCAAGAAAAAGAGGGAATGAATAAAAAGACTTGAAGTTGTCACAACCACATTTATTGAAAATAGTGAGACTGTTTTCAATAAACGTGGTTGTGACAACTTCAAGTCTTATTATTCATTATCCACAATATCACCTTCACTACAAAGAAAGAAAAAGAGGAAACCCATTTCCCAAAGTCAAGTACTCAGCCTCAGCACATGATAAGTTACTTCACTTCACTCAAGTTGTAACTTAGCAGGCGTTAAGGAAGATTAAGCGTGAATTACCTGTCAAAACACTGCCAAGTTTTGGTTTGAAAACATAAATATCAGCAATGTAAAGTAGCTTATTGATTCCATCTCCTTGGACAGTCAATTGCGGATCTATACGGATTTTGCGATGACTCAAAATGATTCCTGACAATCTAAAAATAAAAAAATCAATTTATTAGTTCTAATAATGATTATAATAATAAATAGTCGTTCAAGTTCTTGAAAGCAGCCTCAAGTATGATAAACCCTGAATGTTGAAAGCTCTAAATGCTGTGAAGACACAGCAAATTTCATTTTATATGCAGTAACTTATTGTATTCAAATTCAGTAGGTTATAAAAAATTGACATTTGTTTTTACACTTCAAGTGTATATTACACTTACATATCTCAAGAGATATTACATAATAATCCTAAGAAAAATAATAAGTTAACTATGTTCAGTTGTGAACTTACAGACACAACAATGGTCTAATACTATTGGCCGAAAAAATTACCTTATGTAAGAAAACACTGTTTATAACCATGTTGTAGAACTTTTCACAAAGGAATGCAATTTCCAAAACCTAAGTGGTATTAAAAGAGTTTATAAATGTATTTAAACCAATAGTTTTTCATTTTCAAAAGTCATGTGACAACTTTATTACAGAACCTTGTTTATTAAACTTCGTTGAACGAGATTGTTGTGAATTGTACAGAGTTGTTACAGTCTAAACACACCTTTAATGCGCTGCGCTTCAAAGACTGCATTTCCAATTATTGTGCTCGGCCTAATTATAGCAACTAATATTCTTCTGATTAATAAAATTAATATAGCTTACTATAGGCTACTCATTCAAGATTCAACGAACTATGGTCAAAGCACAACATTATAGCTTGCTTGGCAATGTGGTAGGAATTCAGACAATTTGGATAGATCGTGTACTGTAAACTGCACCGCTGAAAGAAAATGTTTTAGAGATTATACTTACTCAGGATCATACTTTCCTACGAGTGAATCCAAATATTCAGTTATGAACTCCTTTAGATTTTCTAATTGAAAAGGTGAAACGTTCAAATACTTGGTACGGTTGGCTTCAACTATGACACCAGAATCATCACTATTTTGAACGAGATCATTCAAAAATAACTGACTGAACTTCACTTTTAAGCCCATATTGATTTATTTGAAGTAATATAGATTATTTGGTGCAGTATGTGGTTACAGAAAGCAATAACAAAAGGGGGAACGACCTAAGCTAACCTATAAACATGCATTCAGAACTGCTGCGTTCTCGAGACTCGAGTTCTCGTTGTTCCTGTGGCTATCGATATCGACGTATCGACAATGCAGATATCGATGTTTTACTATTGACTTCATTGTTGATATTCGTTGTGGGGGCCCCATTCCTGCCATAAATGAAAAAATTCAATTTAAATTTATTGTTTTTACATTCAGAGGTGAGGTGTGATCCCAGCAGATCCCAGAAGGAAGTCATGGTAATTATACCACCACCAATATCGGAACTTTACAGTAAAAGGATGAGGAAGAAATAATCTTTAAAAAAGTTCTGTAGACCCCAATTTCTGCCACCCCCCCCCCCCCCATAAAAAAAATCAATAGTGGTTGTGCAAAAATAAAACAAATAAATTAGGCCGCAATTTTAGTGGAGATCCTTGAATTTTCCCTGATAAATTGCATTGCTTATTCAACTTCTTTGTATATTAATGAAAATTTATAAAATGTTAATAGGTTTTTTGAAATTTTGAATCCATAACAAATTGTGCTTCAGTTTAAAAACGTCTAGGATAAATTTTTTGGTGGGGGGTAAGTAAATGCATATTTTGAATTAGACTGAATTCCTGCCTAGACAATTCAATACATGATTGCATTATTGTGGTTTGAGCTGAATCAAGTTTTTTCATTGGTGATTCAAAAAAAGCTACACAACTTGTGTTGTCGTTGTGGCTTTTGAGCTGAATTAAGTTTTTTCATCTGAGATACAAAAAATCTATCCCAATATTACTGCTGTGTGCTGCGTTCCAAACGTCTGTGTCGAATGATAGCTTAAACACATTAAGTAGTTTTTTTTTTTTTTTTTTTTTTTTTTTTTTTTTTTTTTTTTTTTGAAGATTACGTCTTGGAGACTCCAGTTAAGGAGTATAAGACAAGTCAGATCAACAATATTATACACTAGATACCATAATTACTTCCAATTAGTTGAGGTGAGGCTTAATTTTGATGTGAAAGGAACTCTTGTACACTATAAAAAGCTTTATCAACTAAATATTTCTTCAATTGTTTTTTAAATATTTCTATATTTTCAAGACTCTTCAAAAACTGCGGTAGCTTGTTGTAGAATTTCCTACCAATATAACTAGGTTTTTGTTTGAATAAGCTACTATTGTGACTCACCAAGTGATAATCTCCTCGGCGTCTTGTATTATAATCATGTACATCAAGATTTTGGTTAATATCATTCGTTTTTACATATAAAGTAGCTTCATACACATATAAGCAGGGTACAGTTAGGAGACCAAGTCTCTTGAACAACGGCCTACATGAATCTATTTACTCTTTCTATACACCTAACCGCTTTCTTTTGGATCTTAAACACCCTATCAAGATTTTGTTTTGATGAATTACCCCATACTAAGATAGCATACCTAATATGTGACAGTAAGAGCCCATGGTAAGCTGTAAAAAGTAACTTTTTGTCATTCAATCTAGCAAGCTGTCGCAGGACAAATACCCCAGATGAAATTTTACTACATATTTTCTCAATGTAGTTCTCAAAATAGTTCAGAGGTGTGCTGGATTATACACACTCACCTGTGCATCCGGACCCTCAGTGTAGTGATAGAATTGGACTGTTTCAAAAAAAAATGTCTGTGGGCTTGTTGGCATAGATACAACTCTGTTAGCTCAGTAAGGAAACTAATCGTAACCTACCACCCTCCTCGTTTGCGTGGTGCCGGTTAGGCTCCCATGAACTCAACATTTATTCCTCCTGGATTGTTCGAATGTTGACAGCTAGTATGAGTAGACACTCTCTATCTCCGTTAGATCCGCTATCTTGAAAAAAATGCATCGATTTTTGAAAAAAATGCATCGATTTTTGAAAAAAATGCATCAATTTTTGAAAAAAAAATGAACCGATTTTTGAAAAAATACATTGATTTTTTATATACATGTGAGAAAATACATAAAATAGTTTTAGATATTGCAACCCCTAACATACTTTTTGACATTGTTGTAAAGAAAATAAAATGCTTTACAGTAAAGTAATGCGTATGGCTTTTATTGGTGGGACCGTGGGAGACCCTTATAAGTAGTTCCACCTCACCGCTTGAGCTATGTTATTGCTGGAAACATGCTGGACCTATAATTTCAGGTGGGTTCCAAACCACCAGGAAGTGATTTTACAGCAGAGAATAGAGTCTTTTTTACTAGCCAATCCAATCGGTCACCCACTTACAGAGAGGTCCCAGAAGAGCGGTGCTTATCTAATTTGATTGAACAGATACCTGCAACGGCTCACGACTATTAATTCGCTATGCTTTACAGTGAAGCTGTATACTTTACAATGTAAAGCTGACAATGCTTTACAGTGAAGATTTTCATGGTTTTTCATGTAATATATCAAGGGAGTGATTGCATTGCGGATCAACTAGTTGGCGGCTGTGGTGGCGCAGTTGGTTGGACCGCTTGTCTGTGATAGGATAAGGCTCTGGCTGGCTTCATTTCCTGCAGCCTTGGGTTCGAATCTCATTCACCCATTCACCTCATTATATTGGTAGGAAACTCTACAACAAGCTACCGCAGTTTTTAAAGAGTCTTCAAAATATAGAAATATTAAAAAACAATTGAAAAAATATTTAGTTGATAAAGCTGTCTATAGTGTACAATAGTTCCTTTTACATCAAAACTAGGCCTCACCTCAACTAATTAATATAGTAATTATGGTAACTAGTGTATAAGAAAGTATAATTTATTTTTAATCTGACTTGTCTTATACTCCTTAACTAGAGTCTCAAATACGTAATCTACAAAAACAAAATTACCTACGCACAAGTCTAAAGACTCATATGGGCATCAACCACAACAACAACAAAATAGATGTCTCAGGTCTGTGTGATAGTATATTTCTTCTTACAAGCATTGAAAATAACACAAATATCACTATATTTGAACAAAAGAGATAAATCTTGTTCATCTAAATACGGTCTAATTTCTTAAAACTCAATCTTTTCAAAAATAATCGAGATTAATTCATAATAATTATGCTTCTATCTGAATCAGTGTGATATAGTTCTTGAGCAGTTTGGATTAAAAATAGGCAGATCTTTAATGATGGTATTGAATCACTGCTGAAGAATATTATGGTGGTTTTTGAAAACAGAAGATTGTATCCCGGTTGGATTGGCCAAACTAGCTCAAACAAATGAATGAAAGACTTTTAATTATCCTAAATTAAAAATATTCTAAGATTGTTTAATTTAATGACCAATAAAACATACGCATATACAGTATATCCAGACTTGAGAAGAGACAAACCTCTATGGGGTTGGTTTTGAAGTACTTGTGATTTTCTGATTTACCAAACGGCCAAACATCTAAACACAATAATGATTGACAACATAATTTATTAATCTCTTTGAGGAGTTCCACGTTGAGAAATTCGAAATTAATAAATTAATTATCATTTATTATACTGCGAGACAATCAAGAATTGTCAACTTATAAAAACTTAAAAAAAATGGAAATTGTGACTCACTTTAAGAGTGTTTTATGAGTTGACACAGTTCGCTGTACTGTGTACTGTGGGTCGTCAGACGATGCTCTTAACAATAGAGTGAAACGGCCGTCACGCCATAACGTGAGTCACAATTTTCACTTAGAATAGAATCTTTATTTGCCATTAAACAATAAACATTGCAATAGGCTAATATAATTTGTAACATAGCTTAAGATGTTGATTCTCAGCTTAAACAAATGGATAATATTGTCATTTTCCCTTAAACAAAAAACATTTTATACACCAAAATACACCCCAAGTTTGAACAAAAATTAAAATCATATTTTCAAGTCACTAATATCACAATCCATGTATTCATTCAAATTATAGAATGTCTTTTTTCTTGACCATTATTTTGTTAATTACTAATTTAAAGTTTTTTCCTGGTGACATTCTTATTTCAAGTGAAAGCTTATTAAATGTGTTTAGGAAGCTTAGAAGTGTTTTTCAAAGTTTTTATTACATACTAGTGGAAACAAGATGCATCTTCAATATCATAACTTATTTAAGTTCACACATGTTCAACACTTTTGAACGCCTCTGTAATCAATCTGTACATGTGCATCTGTAAGGTTTCTTAATTACCATACCAAAAACAATTTAGCATGCTTTTCATTAAGACTATATATAACATTAGAATGCCAGAGACAGCAATTAATTACATATACCTTATCAAGAGGTATTTGTGGTTGCCAAAATCTCATGTGCTATGAAGTATTGGGAGTTGAATTGTTCAAGGGAGAATTTCTAGGGGGATTTTACTGAGTTACCTTTAAAAGTATTGAATGTAAGTTGTACACTCATCTTAGTAATCCTTTTTTTTTTTTGTTGTTGATTACGTCTTGGAGACTCCAGTTAAGGAGTATAAGATAAGTCAGTTCAACAATTATACAATCTTATACACTAATTATCATACTACTTACTATATCAAATAGTTAAGGTGAGGCTTAATTTTGATGTGAAAGGATCTCTTGTACACTATGAAAAGCTGTTTATGCAGACTATGAATTTTTTGATCCAGGTCGAAAATAAATATAAAATATATAACTAGTGAGCCCAACGGGCTGGAGAACTCGCTTGCAAACAATTAATTTTTGAAAGGGAAACTCATTTGGAAAGCTTATCGTAGGGATAAGGTAGTAACGAAAAACGGCTGCTTTGAAGATACTTATTTAGATAAAATTCACAAGACATATCACTTTAAGTTCAAGTTCATCATTGCTCTGATACACAGATTTATTTTCCACAAAAAAGACCTACCGTAATCATATACCTCCCAGTCAGCACTTAACGTATTTTTTACGTAAATTCTAGGTCCATATGTAAATGATAAATATCTAATGTAAAATTTATGTAATATTTATGTACAATATTCACGTAAGTAATAATTTATAAATTTGTTGTTAAACAATCTGGAATGCAAAATCGAATTAACAGTATATATTTATTGAATGCCCATTTCTATAATTGATCAATTCGAATTTTAAAAACAGAGATATGCTAATGTACATACTACGTATATTTTATGTAAAAAGTGTTTGCAAAATTCACATAAATTATACGTAAATTGTACAGATTATTTGCAAATATCCCTCCTCTATTCATCGATACAAACTCGAACTTCATTTTATATACCGGTACCCTAGACCAGTCAAATTAGACAAAAATATGGTCATCAAGAGGAACAATAATTATTGATAGAAAAATTATTTTTTCACCAATAATTTTCTCTAACCTTGGGTAATAACCAAAAGTACCCAATGGTGGGGTTGAACTCATTGTTGGAGGGGGGTGGGAAGGTACAATTTTTCATTTTTTTATTATAATTCAGTATCGATAACTCAAAGAATTTTTTTCTTCTGTTGAAGCTGACAAAAGTCTCTACAAAAATGATCCTATGCATTTTTTTGGAAAAAGTCCCTTTCTGAAGTTTGAGGATGTGTATCGAGCTACAAAATATCGATCATTTTCACCAAGTAATTTATCGATACGCCAATATTGTTGCGAAAACGTGATGAGTAATATTATATGTATTGGTAAACTCTTTTAATTTATTTCATAACTATTCATTCTTCTATGATTCAAGGTTAGACTTGATATTTTCCAATAAAAGTAAATAATCAGAATTCCTTTAAATGTGATGTATAATAATCGATGCTCTATTAATCACCCAAGCAGCATTGAAATCATTTTAACATGTTTTAAAACTGTTTTGAACACTTTTGAAAGCAGTTTGCAATAAGTTCGGTGTTAAAATGGTTTTATAACTACTTTACAAACAGTTTTAAAACTGGTTTCAGTCGACCCGGCAAACAGATTTTAAAACTGATGATAACAGCAGTTTTAAAACATTTTAAAACTAGTTTTTCGGACAAATTATAAAACTAATTTTATAATTTGTTTTAAAACTAATTTTTTTACATATTTCAAAACTTATGATATAACCAGTTTTACAAACTTTTAAAACTAGTTTTTCGGACAAATTATAAAACTAATTTTATAATTTGTTTTAAAACTACTTTTTTTACATATTTCAAAACTTATGATATAACCAGTTTTACAAACTTGTATTTAACATATTAAATGTGTTGAAATGTTTTAAAACTTATGTTACCATCAGTTTTGTAATAGTTCCATTCAAACTTGAAAATGATAATTGTATTTTAAATGTGTACTGTGAAAGCTTCTGCACTCACCATTTTCGTATTCTACATGCTAAAACAAGGAGAGATTTTTCTTAGAAAAAATTTAAATTTTGCCTTAGTTTTCATTTTATCCACCATTTTATATTTTGCGTAAAAGTTATTGTATCTAGTGATCGGCTTGAGATAACTTAGTGAATTTTTTTACAGATACTTCAATTAATGTACATTACATTAAAAAAATAGTAAATTTGATAAATTTTCATATTTTCTAAAATGGCGGCCAAATTAAATTTTTAAACCCAATTTAAATTGAAACAGTACATTTTATCGAAACCATTTTTGAGTAATGAAATGTTTAGATTTTTATTTTGAATAAAATGATACTTCATTTATGAAAATCCGTTAATAAATGATCAAGATATAACAAAAAAACTGATTATCAGAATTTTCATCCTGTTAATCAATAGAGGGCTATAAAATCTATAATTAGTTCCCTAGTCATATTCCTGCCAAATAATAATTAGTGTGTGAAAAAAATGAGACAAATTTTCAATTAACAGAAATAAAATAAAATTTTCAAATCTAACATGACCATAATTTTCTCCCGTATGAAATCTACCTTGTCCTGAAAATTTGTTGAGATATTTCTATTTATAACTGAGATATTTAACAATAAAGTTGAAAATCCAGCTCCACGAGCAATGCTTAGGTGATTCTCTGTACATATACATTGACGCTTAGCAAGTTCGAGATTCAATTTGTGTATGCAAGGATATTTCTCTCAAACAACTATCTGTAACCTTGGATTCTATAGAGATTTAAGTATTCTCGAACATTAGTTGTGATGAAAATGTCAGAAATTCATTATTTTACCTTTTAAACTGAGATAAAAGTGTAATATTTTTTGAGCTATAAATAATGCATTTTGTAAATAGCGCCCATAGTTAATCGATCGTTTATTTGGTTGAGAATCAAAAGAAAATCATCGATGTTAAAATCATCAATCTTTTTCGCTTCCATCCATCGATATCACCGGTGTTGAAAAAACTTTATTGGAGAACATTGGTTCTGGTTGTATAATAGATTATAGGGATAAGCATTTGGATAGAAGAACAATTTTCGTACAAAAAACATTAGAAGTTAAAACACATTGAACAGTTGACATCGATATCGATATATCGATATAAATAGGTGATCGATAGCATAGCATAACCGTTGAGTGTTGGAGGGAATTTGTGTCTTCGTGTCTTATCGCAAAGTAGAAACGTCCTTTCTACTCTGTGGTCTTGTCTTGTTTTTGAAGCTATTTAAGCTATTTGAAGATATTTTGATAGTTATTCGTTCTGAGTTCATCTTTGCCCTCTGTCAGCATTATCACTACCTACAGGTAAGAATAATATTATTAAAATAATCAAATTGAAATTAACATGTAACTTTGCCTAGGCTATTCCCACTTGCATGTAACGATAATTTCCAAACACTGATTTTTAGTAAATAACTGTTTAGTTAGAGTTTGAGTTAGTTAGGCATGGTAGCTTATCAAATAAATGTGTTAGCCCAAGTTAGAAAGTCTATATTCTCAAATTAAATAGGCACTTGATGTTCTAACCTCTCATTATTGGTATTTCATACATAATTTATATATAATTATGTTTTATAGTTTATACAGTGGTGAGTTCATGTGAGTTAACTGATTTCAATATGTGTAGTTATATTATGATCCATGAATCATGAATTTCTTCTTTCAAGCAAATCGTCATGATCTGATAAAACAATGAATATTTCATGGTGCCAACTTCATACATTTCGATTTATTGTATCAACATGATTTGTACGTTATTCTAATTTGAATAAATGAATATGCATAATCACTGGGAAAGTTTTAGCTTTAATTGATGCTTGACTAGATTGATTATCCTGAAGTTGCCTATCAATTCCAAGCTAGCCTATATGAGTTCGCTTTGTTTGCAAAAGTTCGCTTTGTAAAAGTACATTTGATGTGATTGCGTTATAGGCTAGGCTACCATAACCTCTCCACCTCAAATTCCTTATTCCCCAGCATTAAAATTTCGTCGACAGAGGAGACCATGAAAACGCTTATATAGTAGATGTGACCAATCTGTTGTTTTGTACTATTGTTGGGCATGATAAACTTTGAAATAACATGTGTTCAATTTGAGCTCAGTAATAATTATTCTATTAATACTTGTATTTAATTTCCAATCGTTCTAAATACATCCTCACATTAATTTAAATAATATGAGTTGCTAACGATATCATTCATGATTTGTTTGTATAGAATATAATAGGCTACTTGAACTGCATTAATTTATTACAGTTTTCTGTGCTGCTAATAGTGACTGTTTTATTTTTCAGTGTTCTCGCATCTTCTTTGAACAGAAATCTGATCTGGAAATTCAGAATAAATGGAGGAATATCGCCATGCATCGAGCTACTTGCACACTGGAGCAGAGCTGCTTCGATTGGATATTATGATGCCAGGTTAGTTGAATAATTTCTGTTGATCAGTATTTTTAGTTTGTGAAGCATGTTCAGTTTGTTGTATTCGGCTTGGATGAAATTTCTAGACTTGGAAATGAAGGCATAGGCAATTGTTGAGTTATGTTATGAAGGACGGATTCAAAGATCCAGAAGATTCAAAGATCCTCACACGTCAACCGAAGCTTATTGTGTGTCAATTGTTGAGTTAGGTTAGTTTTTCCTGTAGTGCTCATTATTTATTTGTGGTCTTGTCTAGTTTGTGGAGCATGATGTATTGCATGAATTTAACAAAATCATCTCTGGCATGCCCCCAATAACATTTGAATGGGTCTTGAAGTTAGTTTGCCACTTTGTCCTAACTTTTTGAATGCATCATAATGATTATCAAAGGCTGCAGTGTCCAAAATGGACCATGGTCAGCCAGTTGCTCCTCATTCTCATTGCTGTAATGTGCGGCTCCCCTCAACTGTCTTCGATTGTCAATGGCTATCAGCAATCTAATATGGACCTAGGTCTAACAGCTAGTTGCCAGTTTCTCTTCATTAATGTACATGATCACTAATTTATCTAGGTGTAGCCCCGTGTGGTATCCCTTAACTATCTATGCTTGTAAAAAATGCTGTCTTAACAAATCGTTTGACATGTCACACTCACTAGGTGGGCCCAGGCCTACCAGCTGTATGAATTGCTTTCGTGTGTGTTTGTTTTACGTTGATTTTCTTAGGCGCTTGTAGCGTGAACACACGTTTGTAGATTAGATCAGGCGTGTATTTTGAGTGGAAATCATACAAAATTCGCCGGCTTTAAATCGAGCTATAATGTTATGGTAGTGTTCGCGATGTTCCATTGTGTCATACTCCTTTCCACAGCATGTTAGGGAGGTTCGTCATTATGGACTTGAGTAGAAATTCTTATTAATTAACAAAGGTTTTTAATGCTAAAAATGGTGAGATTAAGTCTGTTAAACAATGACATTTATTCAAATAACCTCGGATAACTTGATGTCTCAGGCTTATCTAAAATATGAAAATATTAAAGCATTAAGTCCAGTTTATTCCTAACCGGCCGATAATTGGTAGGTTTACCGTAATTATTCTGTTGATCTTCTGTGTCAAGTTGATTCTTGAATTGAAGGATTAATATTTCTTAATTTGCAGGCTTCTGTTTCCAACATGGTCGTGGCTTACTAAGTGAAATTAAGCGGCTGTCAGATGAAGAGCAAAAATGGATTGTTTCTGTTGGAATTGAATTGAATTACATGAATGCTACCGCCGTCATTGCTGAATACTAATACGGCTGCTGCTACAAATAACTGTGAGTACACTTTTGTTATTTGTACCCTGTAGTTCGGAATCCACCTAAAACTGCTGGCCCTCTCTTCCACAGGCTCGATACATCACTCAGCTATAGTGTTTAGGTCTAGGAAGTTTATTGAATTGTTTTGCTCATATTCAGCTGTGTATTGAATGTTCTTATGTATTTTGTTTATGTATGATCGAAGTTGTTCACATTGTCTTTTGTTTCCTCTGTATAGCAATAGAACATCATCTACGTATCTGTGCCAGTATATTTTTAAACAAAACATTCTCAATGAACAACTAAATTTTAAATCTCACAAACTTTTTGACCACATTTTACAAAAACTACAACACTTCTAACCAAAAAACTGACATGATGATCTAGGAGCCTCTGAAGATGGATCTCATAGATTCGAAAGTATTCGGCCAGATTAAGTGAGTTATTATACTTATTCTTAACAAATATTTGACTGCAAGTCGTTAAATTTCACATGAAAAGTTACTATTAACAACGCAGTTCGTCCTGGACACACTTTTACTGACATCAGTACCAACCTACACATTCTACACATAAAATCTAAAGGACACGAACTCAACACCTTGAAACAATTTGAAATATACAAACACACCACACACAATAAACAAAACATTCTCAATGAACAACTAAATTTTAAATCTCACAAACTTTTTGACCACATTTTACAAAAACCACAACACTTCTAACCAAAAAACTGACATGATGATCTAGGAGCCTCTGAAGATGGATCTCATAGATTCGAAAGTACTCGGCCAGATTAAGTGAGTTATTATACTTATTCTTAACAAATATTTGACTGCAAGTCGTTAAATTTCACATGAAAAGTTAATATTACCAACGCAGTTCGTCATGGAACAAGAAATCCAGGAGTTTATTATTCTATATAATAAAAGAGAGTGTGATTTTGTGTGTCGTTTATTTGTTAGCAAAATGCAAGCTTAGTTTTTGTGTCACATTTCAAAGAAACGGTAATGATTTCAAGTAGGTCACGTATCTGGATGAGTGAAATTTAAAAAAAAAACACATTAATTAATAATCCGAGCCCCGTATTCTCAATTTACCCATTTCATGGGCGTCGCTATATTAGCCGTATTCGTCAAATAACGAAATAGGCCGCCATTTTCAAACGGTTCATTGTTATAGGCTAGTAGTAGTAATTGCTAGGCTTGTAGATATATTGAATTACAAAGATGCATGCCAAATTTAAAAATAATTGAGTGAGTTATCAAGGTTTTAGAGGATGTGGGAGAATACTCTTTGAATCAGCCGTCATTTTGAAATGAAGTGTGGTTGTGAAATGAAAAGTATGGTGCAGCCTCTTGTATATTTTAGCTATTAACACTTTGAACATATCGTTTGAATTTGAAAAGAAGTTGAGTTCTATTGAAGGAATATCCTATCTCTGAACTCTGTAAAATTATAGATTTGTTATGTAGACATCGAATTAGTCAATAAAACTTAACTTTATACAAGTTAAAAATATCAATTTCAATTCCTTTTTATGTATAACTAATTTATTTGGGGTTTTCAGCCCACTGGAGGAGGAAGATGAAAGCCAGGTTCCACAAGATTTAAATTGAAGATTCAAAAACCGATGTGGTTACACATTTATTCTTACACGTTTCTTCATGTTACAAAATTCCTATAATAAATTTTAAGAATTTATAACCTGTGTTTGTCTGTGAGTCGACCACCTATCACGCTGTATTTACTGTTAACAATGACACTGTATTTTCAAACTCTGTTAATGAATGAAGTTGAAATTACTTTCAAGAGCACTGATCAACTTTAAGTTATAAAAATTACCAGATTATATATAGGCCTATTTTAGTGTAACTCTAAGTTCTAAAATATTTGTTGTATAGTAATATAAAAATGGAATTTGTGTTTATTGCGTAACTCAATGCTATTAAACAACTGAAACAATGTTAAAAAAACCGTCATAAATGTTGCCAGGCTGATTATAAAAAGTGGAGTGAACGAGTTTTTTTGGATGGGTTGTATAAAACATGATACTTTATTGTGTTGTACACACACACCCCCACCCAGAAACAATCTTGTTCACTCCACTTTCTCTACTCAATGTAATGGGTCACCAGTTTCTACACAACCACATTTATAAACTAAGGGCCGGTTGCTGAGTTCGTTTTATCTCTTGCATAGGCCAAAAACGTTTTTGGCTTAGCGCAAGAGATAAACCAGAACTCAGCAACCAGCCCTAAGTAAATTTCTTGTCAACTCCTTTTGAAATAAGTTTTAACATCAGTCTAAAACTGATTGTAAAACTGATGCACAAACTGCTGATGACTTGTTAAAATAAGTTTTAACATTAGTCCACAACTGATTGTAAAACTGTGTAAAACTGTTTTAAAAACTCATGGTGACTATTTTTAAAATAAGTTTTAACATCAGTCCACAACTGATAGTAAAACTGTGTAAAACTGTTTTAAAAACTCATGGTGACTCTTTTTAAAATGAGTTTTGACACAAGTGTACAACTGATTGTACAACTGTGTAAAATTACTTTTAAAACTAGTTTTATTACGGAAGTGTTAACACTATAATAAGTTTAAAATCAGTTTAAAACTGATATTAAACAGTTTCAAAACTTGTTTTAGCTTATTGCCTTGCTGCTTGGGCAAGGCTCATGAACATCGATTAAAACATTATCGATTGTTTCGTACATTGATACGTATCAAACTTTTTGGCGGTTGTTCGTTGTTCTCTCTGACTCTGTTAGGCACGCCGCACGTGAAGTTTTTGGTGGTTGTTTGTTGTTCTCTTTGTCTAGTGAAAATTTATATCCTTGAAATTATATCATTTTCATACAAATAAAACACAATTTGGAAACAATTCCAAGGATTACAAAAACAGGTTAGTACAACTTTGAATTTAATTTATTGAGTGTTCAGGTTAACCACTTTATCTTTCTTAAAGAAATTATGTACATTAATCAGAAATTTGAGATAAAATTTTATGTATATACTACATAAATCATACATATGTATGGACCTCAAATTTACGTATCATTTATAAAGAAACTACGTACATTAATCAGAAATTTGAGATCAAATTTTATGTATATACTACATAAATCATACATATGTATAGACCTAGATTTTACGTATCATTTACATAAAAAGAGGTGACATTTGTATGTAAAATGTATGTAAAATTTATGCTTCATGTATGTGAAATTTATGATTCATTCACATAAGACTTTTGTATAATATACGTAAATTATATGTGAATGTGCTGGCTGGGCTATATATCAGGGCAATGGAATATATTTAGTAGATATATTTACCACATAAAAAACAGCTGTTCATAATAATTATTATATAATATTGATATAATATTATATCCAAATATCAGGGCAATGAAATTAGTATATCAGCTGATAGAGATTCTATAAAAAACCTGATCACATTTATATTCACCTACAGCTGATAATAACTCAAAATATATTTTGAAATCTATTGCGAATGCCATCATATGGTAGAATCGTAGAAACAACTATTTTCTATATATAGTGATATATATATATATCAATGAAGGGCCTATTTGATTCGCCTCAAAAAGGATGAAGGAGTCAGTTAATTTTATTGGCCAACGAACTTGACCTGTCTAAAGATACCAAGAATCTGTGTTTCAAATTTGAAGTTGATTGATAAAGGCGTTCGAAAATTATCGTGGAACATACCCACAAACACGCAACGCCTCGAGTCTCAAGTCAAAAGGAAGAACTCGCTTCGCTCGTTCAAATATAGACAGTATTTATTGTGAGGATGCGTTCAGACTATGGGTGCAAAGCACTGTTATATAATTAGCTATGTTGTACAACTCTTCACAAAGGGATGTAGTTTACAAAATCAAAGTGCTATAACAAAGTTTTTATGTAATTTTCATCAAAAGTTTTCCTTTCATAACTATGCCATAAATATAACAAGTTTTTATGTAATTTTTATCAAAATTTTTCCTTTTTTAACTATGCCATGTAACAAAACAATACTTTAATTACATGAATAATTGTTTAGAATACTTTGCTGATGAATTAAACACTTTATTATTCTAATATAAAAAATGACACTATATTCCTATTTAAATAATGATTTTCACTCACTTATATTGGAGATATTTGAGGGATGCATTTCACTTCTAAAGAGATGATGAAGCTTGGTCTATGATCTCTTACATATAAATTATTATAGAAGTCTGTGTGTGTATGTATGTACCCAGTAAACTCCAAAACCACTGAACCGATTTTTATGAACAATTTTTATATCAACAATGATGATGAAGCTTCTCTTTAGAAGTGAAATGCATCCCTCTAGTATCTCCAATATAAGTGAATAAAAATCATAATTTAAAAGAAATACAGTGTCAGTTTTGATATTAGAATGCTCATCAAGTATTTCGTCAGGAAAACATCACACTGACTTTATTATTCGTGTGATAGCTATTTCGCATCGGTGCAATGCTTCCTCAGGCACGATTGGAGGTGTCCACTCTACATATCACAGAATAAGGAAGGGTTAAATTTTCCAGTAAAGTATTTTCAACAATTATTCATGTTTAAATATTAAGTCAAAAATTAATATGGAACTTCAAGATCAAACAACACTTTGTTAAAGAACATTGTTGTATAGAAGTTTTACATAGTCCAAGCGCATCTTAAAGAGAGATTTTATATTGTATTGTTAATAGTAATAAAATAATAATAATAAAATATAATAATAATAATGAGTGTATGGCGTCTATTGGTGTGGAGACCCTTCTATCTCGCCGTTTGAGCCATGTTATAGGGAGCATGGTGAACCTAATTCCTAATATTTTAGGTGGGTTCCGAGCCACGGGGTAAGTGATAATAAATTGTATTATTGAACTACTGTACTGTATACTGTTAAAACCCTATATCACAATTCACTTCATCTGTGTATGTAACATTTCATTGAAATAATTATTACTTTCTTCAACATTTTTTGTGGATAAATAAATGATGAATAACTTAAAAATCGCCTATAGCATGTCCTACTCTAAAAGTTGGACATGACTATTATAGGGACTATTTACTTCAAAGAGGATAATGAGAAATCGTATTAGATTCTCCAGGGGTGCCCACCCCCCCTAAGTCTCATGACGCACCCCCCCCTAAATTTAGCACCAACCCCCCCCCCATAAATTAGGCCCCCCCCCAAAAAAAATGCGAAAAAAGCCCCCCGTATTCTTTCTAAAACTAAAAGAAGATTTTTATAACTATTGAAAAAATTCAAACCCAGACGATAATATACAAAATGTATGTATATTTCTTGAGATTCTTTACATAGGTAACATTTTTTGTAAAGGTAAAAAAGAAATATCAATGAAATGAATATATGAACTTCTGCTCAATAAACTTAATTGCAAAATAGCTAAATAAGAATATGAACCTAAATGGCTTTTAAACAATAAAATATTATTACAAATACACAATGTTCTATAAAAATGAAATACCTATAAGTTTATGTTCGGTGTACCGATTACATTAAGGTTAAATAATTCTACAAAGTTGTTCCTTCAAAGGAAGTGAAAACAATGAGTTAATAACTTCACCTGTAAAACACAAAAATTCAAAATACTAAGTCATTTATTGGACAGTAGTTAAACAACAGGTTATTTACTTAGTGTAGTATCTTGGGAGAATTTATGTATGGATGAAGTACATAAAAGGCACACATTTCATGTATAGTTATTTACAACACACAATCGAAAGAAGTGTCTTTCAAAAACAAAAAGACATAGTTATGAAAAATTACTGAATTTTTAGTATTTAGTAAGTTTTGCTATAGCAGTTCTTACTTATTAGTAAGAAGTTATCGTGAAATACATGAAAAACATCAACATTTTGAAGTCAAACATTTTAAATTTGTAGGCTCTGTGACCATCTACAAGTTAGCTAGGCACCTTCTAAGCTTGTTAAATCTATCTCTCTAAACCCTACAAAGAAGTTTTTGTCTTTGGGATGAGGAAACAGAAAACCTTTCAATTATTTCTTCGTTAGAAATAGACTCAAGTACATTTTTTTCTGCACCTAGAACCATTAGATTGGACAACCATGAGTCTCCCATAGCTGATCTGAGTCTGTTTTTGATGATTTTAAATCGACTTATTGCTCTTTCTGCTGATTAACTAGTAACTGTTAAGGAGAGTAAAGTTGTATAAACCACTTTCATAGCACTCGCTTAGCGTCTTGCTAAGTTTGAATAATAACTTCCTGAACAAATCCTAAACATAACTTTTTAGTTAATTCATATTCAATTGTATAATAATAATAATAATAATTATAAATATATTTTCATTATATCTAGATTTCATATATTTCAAGAAATCCAGGAATATATTTTCATTAATTGACAAACTATCTGGTGACTCCATAGTATATTTTTGAATGTTGTCACGTTAAACACGGTTTCAATCAACTTTACGCCCCCCCAAAACGGTTTTTGGAACCCCCCCAAGAATTTCAATGACGCAGTCTGCGTCATAGCCCCCCCCCCCCCTGTGGGCACCCCTGGATTCTCATAGTATTGTCATAGAACAATGATGGTTGGTCTATGATCTCTTACATATGAACTATTATAAAAGTCGGTGTATGTATGTATGTTCCCAGTAAAGTCCAAAACCACTGAAACGATTTTTATGACATTTTCAGGCACAATGAAGAATAGTCCCGAGATGGTTCCTGTGAAGTTTGGGAGTTCAAAAACCCTCGCTGAAGGACACAAAAAATGAGAAATTATCCTTAAAGGAACAGCTGATAGAAGTTAACTGTTTTAAATCATTTATGGCATGCCCCTTAGCGGCGTTATTTAAGTTGTCTGGAACGCAAAGACTTTGCATGTACCGGGTATTCGGAGCCTTGCAGTCATGTAGGAAACATATGACTGGGTATGATGAAATGGGTTGCCGTCATCTTTTACCCAATGCAGCTAGAAATTTGAATTTTTTGTAATGTAGTCACAGTGGGAGGGGGTGAATGATAACATCAAAAACCTTGCTTCTACCCCAATAGTCGTTGGAGGTTTAAATTTGAAATGCTCCTTCATTCAGAGGTGGTGATTAAGAAAACAACAAATGAGGCCTCTCTGATCACCTGGAAGCGCTCTAGGACTAACTTCTTCCATAATAGTCACAGAAGGTTGAAATTTGAAATGTAACCTCAGTGGGAGGGGCGAATAATAACATTAAGGAAAATTTCTTTTGAGACCGGAGCAACGCGCGACGGACCAATTATTATATACATACACAGTACGATAAGTGCGGCTCTCTGGCGGTTCTAAACTGAACTAACAGATGTAGTTCGCTTTTATGCCATAGCGCTGCAGCACTTGCTCTTGCTGTGAGGCATTGGCTGGAACTCTGGAACGATCAGTTTTTCAGTCTGTGAACGGCTCTCCGTGTTTCGCGTTCGTTATTCGTGAGTGTGATTTTGATGTGTGGATTGTGTTGTGTTTGGTGAGGATATTCAATTCGTCTCTTCTGATTTACTGTAAAAATAACTGACTAAAGGATTATTTTCGTTGGGATAATTAAACCTCAAAATCTAAGGTAAGGGTTTATGCTAAGGATATCTTATTGATATTTTCACGTAGTATATTTGTAATGGTTCTAGAATATCAGCTGATGTGGTAGACTTAGCTTTAGGCTACGGTATCTACATTTTTCTATAAATAAAATGAAAAAAGATGAACCACTCTGAATTTTATATGAAAATGCATTTGTTCCTCATCAGTTTTGTTTAGGAAAGAGATTATTACCAATGCAATTTAAATGGAGTCGAGGTCCATTTAAATTTGCAATTGTTCTACCACAGCAACATCAAAATACAGACTTTTAAAGGAGGATGAAGCCCACATATGTTTGAAACCTGTGCGTGAATGATGGGTTGGATGACTGTGATTGATGAGCTGGGCCCTCAGTTTTAGGTGGGTTCCGACCGAACCACCGAGAAGTGACTGTACAGAGAGGACAGTCGTTTTTCTGGCCAATTCAATGGGTCACATTTCAATGAATGAATAATAATTATGCCATAATTAATAAATAAGCTGGACTTGGCAGGTTTTCATGGGGAGATGGGGAAAATTCGTTTGAAGGAGCAATTCGTAGGCTAGAGCATCAGACCTGGAATTTAAATGGGCATCAAAAGAATAGGACCATTTAAATTTGCAATTGTTTAACCACACACAAGTGCCGAAGTATGTTTCTGTTGACTATAGTTTCCGACTTTGTTTCCTAACAATAAAGGGTGTAGTTATTAAAAATTACGCTTATCAATCTGTAATAACCTCGAATTTAAATGAATATTGAATATTTCGTTTAAATTTACTGTAACATTTGGGTGTTTAAATCTCTCAATAATTCATTCCTATCAAATCTAATATATAAACGCCTTGAAAGAGGCCTCTGTCAGGTGGTGAATCAGAGATTAGGGGAGGAAGAATGAAGAGGTAGGAGAAAGAAAGAAAAAATATTGAATGAAATGTGTGAATCGTTTTAATGCCAGATTCTATATATAGCCTACTCTATATTCTATTGAATCAGGCAACCTGTTTGTTCCATATAAGTTAGGAGTGTTTAAAATGTCATTTACGGCTTTAATCTATTTTCCTATTTATTTCCTATCGGTCTATTTGTCACTATTTTCTGGCAGTTAGGTCTAAATTGTTTTCTGTCCTTTTTAACTGTTATAGGGCTAAATCTCAAGAATGTTATGCCGAAAAGCTAACAATAGTCTACTTTCATAAAATTTGAAGCAAACTACTACTAATCTTCGGTCTAAAATTATTTAGATGATCTTACCCCTTCCAGAAATTAGAAATCTTTCCGGATGTGATGAATGAAGCTCCTTGTTTACAGAATTGCCAACACAAAAGTAAACATCCTTTAATATAATTCTTTGAAGGCTATCCTGATCCTCTAGGACTCCTATAGAATCTATTATAGATTTTTTATCTCCTGTGTAGACAAAAAAAATAATAATGGGCATATGGCTTTTATTGGTGGGGAGACCCGTATGGAACGGCTTTGAGCCATGTTATGGGGAACATGGTGGACCTACTATTTTAGATTCCTGGATTTCTTGTTCCATGACGAACTGCGTTGTTATCATTAACTTTTCAAGTGAATTAAACGACTTGCAGTCAAATTTTTATCAAAATAAGTAGTATTTCACTTACTTCTGTAGGCCGAACGTTTTCGAGTTGTTAAAACCCATCTTCAAGGCATCCTCGAAAACGTTCGGCCTACAGAAGTAAGTGAAATACTAATTATTTTGATAAAAATTTGACTGCAAGTCGTTTAATTCACTTGAAAAGTTATTACTATTTTAGGTTGTGTAGAGCTATAAATAATTTAAAAAAAAGTGATAAAATAATCGCAACAAATAATTAAAAAAAATAGACAAGTAATCGTATTCTTGTCTGTGTTATCCAAACTTCGAATAAACAATCAATAACTACAATGGGGTTGTGATATCTTTGGCTTAGTAGGAGTGGGATTTACTACGAGAAACCCTACAAAACCCTTGTAGAAGGGGTTTCGTTTGATTTGTTCCTTATCGGATGCTTTTAACGCAAATAGATTTTCAATAGCTCTTTATCATTCCCAAACTATGGCATACTACTCAATGGTTAAGTTTAAATTCCTGGATTTCTTGTTCCATGACGAACTGCGTTGTTAATATTAACTTTTCATGTGAAATTTAACTGCATGTCGTTAAATTTCACATGAAAAGTTAAGGTTAAGTTTAATTGTTTGCAAATATAATAGCAAAATTGAATGTTTAGCTTTTGGTAGAACGTTTCGAAGAACTGTGGTTGATAAGTTAGAAAGGATATTCTTAAGTAAATTTTAGGTTAAATATAAATCTGAACTGTTTATTAGTTGTAGTAACCTACTAGATAGCAGTCACCCTAAACCTAAAAATAAATACTAATGTTAGAAAGAATATATGCAAATAATGCAATAGGTTTGATTAATTTAAGAGAGGACTCACCTAGCCTATTAATTATATTTGTTGTACTATTAGTTCCTATTCATTGCTATTTTTATTTATTTCTATTTATGTTGCTATTATATTTATAAACATTCCTTCACTTGTCCTAGACTCGAGGGACTCTTGACTCGAGTCAAGAGAGACTAAAGGAACGTTTATAAATACGGGCATATGTATTGATATTGTACTTAGAATTGTATTCCTGGATTTCTTGTTCCATGACGAACTGCGTTGTTAATATTAACTTGTTATGTGAATTGCAGTCAAATATTCATTAAGAATAAGTGAAATTTATACTTACTCTGTAGGCCGAGCGCTTTCGAATCTTGGAGATCCATTTTCAGAGGCCAAATGTATTAGAATTGCATTTAGTATTGATAAGTCCAATTTTTGTAGGCCTAAATATTTGTGGAGTGCGGTTTTGGTCTTTGTCTGTAGCATCTACTGCACACTTTTGAAATTAAATGAATTAATTTGAAATAAAATTAAAAAATAATTTTAGATAATTTTTTAAAAAATATTCAAAGTTGAAAGACCTAGTGACGGACAAAAATTCTGACGATAGAACATAAAAAATTGAGCACATAAACTATTACTTAAAAACTGTTATTTTCATAGTAGTAGCCTAGTACGAATTAAATATAAATTGGCCTGCGTCAACGAACGATTACGAATCGTTCCTGTAGTCAGACCCTCAACCCTAGC
The DNA here is from genome assembly GCA_948455865.1 of Conomelus anceps. NCBI lineage: Eukaryota > Metazoa > Arthropoda > Insecta > Hemiptera > Delphacidae > Conomelus > Conomelus anceps. The sequence continues at coordinate 49,616,206 of OX418224.1, forward strand.
GCAAATGCAGTATTAGAGACATGCACAGGGTGATTTTTTGTGAAACAGAAACGAGTAAGACCGTTCCACTGCCCAAATAGAATTGAGGCACGAGTCAGTCTGCACAATTATATTAATCGAGGTGAGGTCCAATTTGTTTCTGTGGTCCACAAAAAGTCACTCTGCGTCTCGTCACCAAACCTGCATTTTATTTGCGCCTGTCCTTGTGCGTAACAGTCCTGATTTATTGCTTTTAGTGAGAAGCAGTTTGAGTCAGGAAAAATATAATTCCTGGAAAAATTTGATACATAACTAATAATATTAACTGATTTTATTCATTTATTATAAAATATTCAGCAAGTAGCATGTAGTCCAAAAATGTTATTATTGTTATATAATTAGTATTCTTGTAAATTAATGAATGTTTTTGTTTTCTGAACGTTCCTTCTCAATTTAATATTCAATTAGTAATATGTAACTTCATTTTCTATTGAACTACATAAAATTATTGAATTTTACAAAATACAAATTATATTGCAGTTTCAGTGTCAATGAAGTTGATAAGCTCTACTAGTACACATGTATTTTCCTCAGCTTTCACTATGCAAGTTTAATATTACAGTTTTCTCAAAGTTGAATTTGTTTTTTCTCAAATATGCGACAATGAGTATTGTCTTCATACTTTGAAGACTATTACACAGTGTAACTATGGTAACTAGTGTAACTAGTGTAGATATTTGGCTCAGAAATTTCAAAATTCGTAATTATATTTATCATTTTTGGACTGTGAAAGTGTTTTGTTAAAAGTGAAATCAAAATTATTATTCTTTTTCTGAGAAAGACTCGTGAATTTTTAGTGAAACAGACAGATCTAACCTAAAATTTAGATTCTAATTTAAAATTTTGTGAAAAATAGTTTTGGGCAATAGCCTGTTGTATTCACATTGATAGTGTGTTAGTTAAATAAATAAATGTAATTTTGTAAAACTAACGTAATAATTTTTCGCATGTTCTGATACCTTTATAAAGAAATAGACAAAATAGTGGCATCACGACACTTATTTATATAGTGAGAGCAACAAAATTCATTTTTGCAATAATTTATATTAGATTAAATCTTAAATTTTAAGACTTTATACATATATTATTTTCTGCAATGTTAATTTTTTTATAGTGATGAATAAACTCCTGTGGTAGTGCTGTACTCACAACCAGAGAAATTATTATTATTATTTGAGATAAAATACATTATTATTTGAGATCTACAGAAGAAGTATAGGCCTATGGGCAGTGGTGGTCCCAGGGGGGGGATGGGAGGGATATATCCCCCCCCCCCGAAATATCAAGATGGATCCGAAATATAAAACGAAATGGATCGAAATTTCAAAAAATTCGCAGTGAACACTTGATTTATTTTTTATTTCATTTGTCGTTTAACTAAACTTTGTCATCATGCTCATTAGCTCATTAAATAATCACATTGACTTTTAATCAATTTTCTTTGTGTAGCTAAAGGAAATCAAAGGAAAAACACATACTATGGTTGATTCCTATTTCACCCAGGTACAATAAACTTTAAATGAAAAACTATTTTATTAGCTAACATAAATACTATTAGCTTGAACATATTTTAGAGCTCAAATACGTATAAAAATACGTTTTTAGGCTTTAAATTCCACATTTTTTCCGCGGGGGGGGGGGCAGACCCCCAGTGGTCATCCCCCCTCGACATGAAATCCTGGGACCGCCACTGCCTATGGGAGACGGGAGACCTTTCATTATTTTCTCCTTCAATAACAATATTTGTATCTATTACATTCTTAAAATTAAATTCAAGAATTTAAAAAATTCTCCAAATTTCTTTATTTTCCTCATGATTTCCAACTGAGTCATCCACATAATAACAAGATTATTCAAGTCACGAAAGTTTCGAAAACGCCTGAAGACCACACATACCTACATGCACATACCACTTGTACTCGTCAGACCCATAGCAGGTAGTTAAAAAAAATTAAAGATACTGGACCAGAAAAAATTGTTCAAAATTCTGTACACCAAGTTCGAGCGGCTAAATTCCAGTTTGGTGATGTTTGTACGTAGTCTGTGCTCGCAAAACAGGTTTTTATTCTCCGACCAACCGCAATTTGTTTGTAGCTCTGTTAAATCAACAACAACAATAACCTTCTAAATTGAGGAATGATCTAACATACTTGAAGTCAGCATATGACATCATCGCTTTAAACTAGCACCTATTGATTGAATGTACCAATTTTCATGAGCAATAATCAGAAGTTTTGAAGAAATACGAAGTGTGTAGAATAGAATGACTGACTTTATTTGTTATCCTTGGAGGGCGAAGTTAGGACGCAGTCGGTCCTCTCTGCCACTTACAACTGATTGAGGCGTGTGTATGTTGTAATAAAGAATTCAGATGAGGTTTGATTGTTTTTTTTTTCATTTCTATCAAGTAGGAGATCTTAAATTAAGGAACCCAAAAGTCAGTTGTTGCACCAATTAATAAGGAGCACTGAATTATATAAACAGAAAATGAGGCCCCTAAAGATGAACCGACCTTGAATCTTAAGGAAGACTTGAAAGTTTCCAATTTAGAGATCTATCAAGTGACCCTTGAGCTGAGGAAGCCTCAATGCAGGTTCATAAATACGGGTTTGTTCATAGAGTTTTGGTGAATTTTTCACTGAGGATATTTTGCTGTAGTTACTTCCTAGTTTTTAATAATTGATAAAGTATAACATTTTGCAAGAAAAATGCTGCAAAATGATACCATTTACAGCCCTCTAGCAAGATTGCAGCAGGTGCTAGAGCAATTTCAAAAATTTGGGATTTCAAATTTCTGGGGATTTTTTGAAATTTTTAATGGCTGTAACTCGTAAACAGATTGAAATAAAAATCTAATATATGTTTTTTCTTCTGTTTGGTTAGTATGAGTTTACTAAATTTAATCATCAAAATCTAAGATGGTGACCGAAAAAAGTGTGTTGATTTATCGTGGAATGACCCAATTGGCCTTATAAAATAGAATAATAAGGGCATTATTTAAATTGTGCCGGTGTCTGTACAATAGCACTTGAAAGCACAAGATTGTAGACTTCTGAAACTTGTTATATAGCTTCCTCATAGTCCAAGTGAGATCGCTCGCTATTGATTTTGGAGTTCGGGGGTCAATTTAAAAATAATTGTAATGTAAAACAGATTTCTACTACAGGTTCACTAGGTCAAATTTTGCTTGTGAAAATCAAAACATTGAACAGCTGGTATTGTTTATTGTTAGCTGTTTACATTTGAAAATCAAAACATTGGCCATTACAAAGGATGATACTTTTTACAGTGCAAGCGTTGACATTTTCATTTATAATAATTGTGTTGATATATTTTCTAAAATTAGGTATTTTAAATCGTTGAATTGAAAAAACAGAGAGAAAATATTGATGCATGATATATTATAAGATTTGTTGAACAAGGAGAAGGAACAAAATTTTCGGTATTTATTGAGTATCCGAACTTTTCGATTTTTCCAACAATTTTTTCCCCACACACTCAAAACACACTAGTAAGTAATAATACACTGATATTTTGCGGGGGCAACGCTTATTTGGCATTTAAATTAGAGTTTTCTGATGGAACTATGTTTCTTCCGCGTATGAATACTTCCATCACACTGTAACACTGCCAGACTAGGCTAGGTTAGGTTAGGTTTGGTTGGTCGGTCATCTTTAGCTGAGCAAGGTCGGTCAAGTAACCATTCAATCCAAAAATATAATAGTTTGACAACATATGTTTTCTTTGAAATGCTATGGTCAGATCGACAATTATTGTTAGATCACATGGAAAATATTCATTCATATTTATTCATTACGTGAAATGTGTGATACAGAGTGCAAGCTAAAATTTTTAGAATCTATACGCCTTAGCGAAAAGGACGTGATTGAATTTTTGTTCAGGCATGGTATCTTTAAAGAGATTTCGGTGTGTTTAAAGTGTGGTGCGGAGTTAGTTGTGAATAAATCAAATCTTAAATTTCGCTGTCAAAAAAAAATTCGACGTGGGAAGAAGGCGGCTGCGGTTTGTGGCTTTACTGGCTCGGCAAGGGTGGGCTCGTTCTTGGACAATTGTAGACTCCCAATAGAAAAATATTTCTATTTGGTGACAATACTTTTGCACCTAAAGCCACCCCGACAAACATTTATTTGTGAAGAGCTGGGAATTTCGACAACAACAGTGGTTGACTGGTATTCATTTTGCCGGGAAGTTTTTCTGTTCAATTCAGAGTTGTATCCCCCGAAGTATTGAAAGGTTAGTAAGCTCAGTTTTCTTCAGATATGTGATTATTAATTTGATTTATATCGTTTTATGGTTGGGAGTTCATAATATGTTTGCAAATTATGAATTTTTTAAATGAAAAATAAAAGTTTCGTCAAAAAATTTTTTTTCGAAAATTTAAATTTTTGGGTAAAAAAGACGCGACCCCCAAAAAATTTCAACGGATTATTGCTTCATGGGGTGTGTAGATGTCACAAAAAAAAAATTGTTGGAAAAATCGAAAAGTTCGGATACTCAATAATTACCAAATTTTCTTTCAAGAACTGCCGATGAGCATTTTTTTGTGAACTTGAAAGCATTTGATGTTTATAGAAATCAAAGCAGTTCGATGGCAAAATTAGTATGCACCTTGGTTGAATTGTGCATATATGCCCATTAGTACAATTTATTGATGATGATGATAATAGTAATTATTACAAAAATTGTACTAGTAATTCCGTGAACAGTAGACCTCACGCCCAAGAATAAGGGTGCTTGCAGAGAGAAACATACTCGATGAACTCAATGATAATCACCATCGCAAAATTGAACACAGTCATCAGACCTAACCCTTGATTCAATTCGCGTAGTCTATGTATGGTTTTCACAAAAAGTCAATCGGTAACACATCAACAAGACTGGGTTTTCAATTTGCGAGACAGCTGGCTGCTCAAATTGGATTTAAGATGTCTGATGAATGAGTTTATAAAACAATATTAATTACATTTTTATATCATTAGTAACGACTTGTTAAATACTTAATTGAAATATTAGAAATGAAACAAACAAATATGTTATTTTTATGAATAATAACTTTATTCATATGAATAAGGCTCAACAACATGAATAAACAGATGTTACGGCACGAGGGCTATCTGTGAATCTGATTCCAATTGCAAAATGATGGAGAAGCTCATTTTAAAAATCATATGTTCCTATAGAAGAACTATTCTTTTCTTGTTTTATTGAACGAGCGAAGCGAGTTCTTCCTTTTGACTTGAGGCTCGAGGTTGTGTGTTTGTTTGTATGTTCCACAATAACTTTCGAACGCCTTTATCAATCAACTTCAAGTTTGAAACACAGATTCTTGGTATCTTTAGACAGGTCAAGTTCGTTTGCCAATAAAATTGACCCACTCCTTCATCCTTTTAGAGGTGAAACAAAAGGATTGGTTCTCAACCCTTCATTAATATATCTATATATTACTATATGTAGAAAATAGTTGTTTTCACCATATGGAATTCGCAATATATTTCAAAATATATTTTGAGTTATCAGCTGTAGGTGAATAAATGCGATCAGGCTTTTTATAGATTCTCTATCAGCTGATATACTGTAGTTTTCATATAACTTGGCAGCAGTATGCTGGGTTCAGATGTAGCATGTCCCATCTGCTACACGCTGCCAAGTTATATGAAAACTACAGCTAATTTCATTTCCCTGATAAAATATGGATGAATAACAGCTGTTTTTTATGTGGTAAATATATCTACTCCATAGATACACTAATTTCATTGCCCTGATGTATAGGTCTATGAGCACGGTAGGTCTTTTTTGTGGAAAATAAATCTGTGTATCAGAGCAACGATGAACTTGAACTTCAAGTGATAGATGTCTTGTGAATTTTATGTAAATCAGTATCTTCTAAACAGTCGTTCTTCGTTACTACCTTCCCCTAGGATAAGCTTCCCAAATGAGTTTCCCTTTCCAAAATTAGTTGTTTGCAAGCGAGTTCTCCAGCCCGTTGGGCTCACTAGTTTATAATATTATTATCCTTCAAATGCAACAAAATTTTAAAAACTTTATACATACATCGTTGTGCATTACTAAATGGAACATTCATGCCAAATTTCAAAGAAATCGGTTCATGCGTTCAGCCGTAAATGCGTTACAGGCAAACAGACCGCATGCAGAAACAGTCGACTTGAAACAAAGACCTCTCTTCGTCGGGACCTTGGATACTCTGTTGTATCGGTTTATCAGTTTTCAAAATGGTGGCATGCAGCAGTTTAGGTATATTTCTCATCGTAGTTATGACTGGGATTTTCCATTCTGTTTAGTATCTATTCTGAGTCATCACGTACAATGTCCATCGAGGCTGTGACAGTCTCGCGTGAGAACTATCGGAAGTGGATTTGGCCATTATGATCAGTTAGGTTAAGTTGTTGAGAGGTCGTTCAGGAATTATTGGTGGAAATGTTTTTCAATCATAAAAGGCTGCACTTTCATATCCCATCCAGTGAAATAGTCGAAGGAGTTTCGATACTTGACAATATCGATACCAGGTACCATCGATACCACGTTATCAGCTGTCTGTTTATAAGGAAAACCGTATCGATACTTCCATCTGGTATCGAAACTCGCATAGACTATTTCACTGGGTGGGATATCGAACTGCAACCATGATAAATATTATTTTGTTTATTTTCAAATTTCTTTTAATTTTAATCATTTGTTCTTGTTCGCAGATGACAGAACTGCTGATGCAGCAGCCGACTGACGCGGGTGGTGGTGGTGGGGGTAGATTTGGGAGAAGGTGCCGCAGTCCGGCTGTGTCACGCTACTCGGCCTACGAGGAACGCCCCAGCGGCCTCGGTCTGTGCGAACTCAAGCACAGCAAAAGTGACGACCTCGTCCTACAGAGTGCGCCCTCGCAGCCGGCCGAAATGCATCATGGCATCAGCGATGTCGCTCTACAAATACAGGTCAGTCGAGTGGGCTATCCATTCTTTATAATAATACAATAGTCCCTACGGGACCGGATAACAGAAAAGGTCGGTTAAACCGATGAATATGGGAAATAGTCGCCCTAGAGCAATTTAAGCCACTATAATATAGCGTTATAATACATGGCATAATATAGCGTAACCAGCGTCCATCCACGGCAGTGTAAAATGGCTTAAAGGTGTTGAATTTAATGGAACAAGTGAAAAATATTCGAAAAAAATTTATAAAAGTTGTGAAATTATATTTATAGAAATGCACTATATAATTGTTACCCGTACGCGGTAAACTGACTGACTGGATTCGACTTGCTACGGAAATACGACCGACCTGTTGTGACATTAAAGTTATTTTTGGGCCATTACTGCATTGTTTGCCTTCGCAGCGGAAGTTTGCATAATATTGGAAAGATGGTCGGTTAATCCGATGGTCGGTTGATCCGAGGTCGGTTAACTACTATCGAGGTCGGGTGTCTACTGTAATAATAATAATAATAATAATAATAATAGTAAAAGAAGATTGAAGTTCTTTGGACATATCAGCAGATTAACCAAAGAATAATTATTGAATTTGCAACAGAACTAAAAATGTCAATACTCTAGCTAAACGAAATTCGTAAGGACCTGAAAAACGCGAACACAAAATTAACTGAGATTTGTGATAGAAACATATTCAGACACAAGGTGGACAAGAGGAAAGTTACAGAATAGCCAAAAGAGAAGCAGCCAAAAGAAAGCTTTCTCAGAAACTATGAGAGCCTATTAGAATAACTAGAGAAACCCAAAAAATTATTGGTCGATTCAACAGCAGCTTATCGTCTTCCACCCAGGGAGAATTCACCAATAATAATAATAATAATAATAATAATAATAATAATAACTTGATTTTGAAGGAACTAACAATTTATCAAACAGACAAATAAATAGAACGTAATCTATTGATTTCGAACTCCTTGGAGTCTAGTGGCTAAGAAGCAGAATTGAGAGGTCCGTGGTTCGATTACCGGCGGTGACTAAATATTTTTTGTAGAAGCGTTCATCGATTTCCATCAGCTACTCAATTCTGCTGTCAAAGGCTCTCTCCTCCTTTTGTGAAAATTCATGGAAAATGAATAAATTATGTTGATACATTACAATTTAAATAATATTTCTTCTAATCTAGTCATTATTTATAATTTCATCAGAATTATAAATAATTGAAGTTGAATAATGTACTCTTATTGACTGGGATCATTACAATACAATGTCACTTCGTTACTCGTTATAACGTCATTTTTAAGGGACCACACAAATATTAATGACGCTTAATCAGAGTGATTCTGAAATTAAGAAAATTAACACAGGCAATATAATAAAATACGATTTCCCTCCTATAAATACTTTTAATGTGAGTAAACTAATAATTTTTCCTTTTGAAACATTAATATCATAATGTTCTGTGCCTTGTATTCAGCAAACATTCTTGAAAAGGTGTCATGCTCTTTGAATACTGTTGAAAAGCACTAGCTAGCCCTACACCTCCATCTATACTTCTGAAAACAGTATATTTATCAGTCCATCTATACTCCGTCTATACTGTAGGTTTGATACTGTTGAAAAGCATTAAGCTCACCCTATACATCCATTTGACAAGGAAGTTCAATGGTTTAGGGTAGCTCTTTCAAAGCTCATCACAGAAAATGGGAACCCCTGCTGTCTTATGTAATCCTCACTAGAAGAGAGAAGGGTGAAGGTATTCATTGTTTGTCTTCTGTTCTTATAGAACCAAGGTGGTGTTTGAAAACCCTGCTTGTCTTAACGTGCCTATTCAACGAAAGTAAGGATTATGGCTGTTGAAAATTAATGTCTCTTCAGTTAAGCTAATCACACCCATCAAACTCTTCCTAGAAATGAGATATTTTGAATAACACAACGTTTAGGAGCATTGAAATGTATGAGATAGCATTTTTTATTGGTTAACAAGCGCTGTTATCCGGCAAATTTGAAGACTTGATGATACGGTGAGAGTTCACCAGCTTCAAATACAATAGGAAGTTAAATGATTTTGTTTGTTTTTGAAGATGAAGCCCACATAGATCTGAGACTTGTGTGTGGGTAATGAGTTGAATGTTGGTGATTGATGTGTTGGATCTGAGTTTTAAGTGGGTACCGAACCACCGGAAGTGATTTTACAGTTGAGAACAGAAAATGATGATTGATTTAGTTGGGTTCCAATCCACCATGAAGTGATTTACAGCAGGGAACAGATGACTTTATTTGTGCAAACTTCCATTGTGAGCCTATATGTCTGAAAACGGAGTTATCAAGACTAGCAACTCTCAGATCCATGAGTGATAGTAGCGTACAATGATTTTCGAAGACTGCTTCATTTGTTAATTGTTCGAAAATAGGCAATATCAATTTGGCAATGTTTGAAGTAGTGGCAAGATTATAAATACTTTACAATAATGGATGTTTTAACGGATTTTATTGCAGACATTTTTGAAGCAATTGGTAATAAAGGATGGGAACTTTGATCTCGGTGATGAATTACACAAAATGACGAAGCCTCGATAGAAGATCATTTACTTGAATTTCATTTCGATTAATTCAAAGTTTTGGAGTTAATTGATCAATTTTCGACAAATACATCTCCGGCTTCCTACTGGCTGAATATGAAATGTGACTCCTCCTACCAGAGGGCGGGGATCCAAGGCTTCTCTGACTTCCCATTGGCTGAATATGGAAAGTGACTCCTCCTACCAGTGGGCGGGGATACAAGGCTTCTCAACAACCAATCACAGCATGGGGACGATACCAATGGAAGATAAATCTCAATGAGAGTTTCTTCTATCAGCTTACAAATTAATAAATTTTATTACTTATAACAATAACAGGGTGTTTCAAGAATGGCGCAACCCATGAAGTATAACATAATGACTTATTCAACATTCATGTTATTGAAATTCAATCTCGAACTAATGTTCCTGTAATTTCAAAATAGTTTTGTCCCAATTTCAACACATTTTTAGCAATTTTCCCTCAAATTTTCTTTGTAACTACTGAAAATAATCTAGGCCTATTGAATATTTTTTGAGTTTCAAGTCATAAAGAAGAATATGTTATTTATTTATTATTTACCTCGGGCCACTCCCGTGTTTCGGAGGACACGTTAAGCTGTCGGTCCCGGCTGCCTAAAAAACAGTCGTTAAGTCACGTCAGAGGCCCTGAACTTATTCAGGTGTGACCTGATAACTCTGACACCAGACCTGAGCCAGCCAGGTCACACAATATTATTATTATTATTTAAGTCAATCAATTATATTGTATAAGCATTTTGTTTATCAACTTTGTAATGCAAAGAGCCCTATTGAAAAACTTCAGACACAATACGTTCCAAAGATCTCAAGAATATAGTTTGGAAAAATATTTTTAACTGACACGATTTAAGATTTAATAAAAAGACTGCTGTGATTAAATTAATGCTCGACTAGTAGGCTACATACCAGATAGGACTCAGA